>CM031951.1:32697101-32782101 GCA_018749465.1 Paracanthobrama guichenoti | reverse complement strand
TGACAGTGATAAAAGGTCAGAGCACATGTCAACCCACTTTAAAGAAAATTGAGTTATAAAGACTGGCCAGTTGAAGCTCGTAGTCCTTCATTTTGTGTCATCCTCTGTCAGCCGTGTGAGCCTCAGATGTGAAGTGTCTGGGCTGGTATAATGAGAAACAGTGAGAGACCGAGCGGACGGCCCCCCTCTACAGAAACCTCCGTCCCTGCTTCACTTCGTCGCTCCGTCTCAAAGCTTGTTTCCAAAGTCATCCTGCAGTTCTCTCTCGGAGTCTCTTCATTATGGTGGGTGGCAGATGGAGGGTCTGGTGAGCTTGAGCTTTATTCATTGTGACTTGTTTTTCATTAGTGCCTAATTTGACGTCAGGAAACATAACTGCCTGGAGCCAAGGGGTATATAACATTTATGGCACACTCAGGTTAGACCCTCACTCGCCGCCGTCAGGTACACGTGTGGATTTGGTTCTAGTTAGTAGGAGGATTCATTAATGTTGGTGTGTTCAGCAAGTGACCATAAATTAATATAACTTATTACAGATGTTTAAGGTGTCAAGCTCTTCATAATTTGTTCATCATTAATCAGTAGTTTAAAAGAGTGGAATCTGGTCAGAGCCATATTTGGCCACTTAATTTCCATTTTCCATCACCTTATACTAGAGGGTCTATCTCTACATACAAGTAGTGGAAGGTTAAAAAAGGATGGAATCTGCAAGCATTACAGATACAGTTCCTGTGTTTTTCTGCTGTAGAATACAGATATTCCACATCTCACTTTTCTGCACTTCTGTCTCAGTTGACTGGGCCCAAAGTACACTGGGCTTCCTGTAGTGTTGCTCTGGAAGGGAAGTCTGCATGTCTAAAGAACTCCACTTAAACCTCTTTTTTGACTGCAAGTCATCATGTTTCCTCTTACCTGAACCCAAGAGCTGAAGGGCTCATGGGTCAGGCAGATGGGCAGCTCTGACAGAGGTTAGGATACTAGAGAATGTGGTGTAGCTTGTGTGAAGGTGAGAAGGCGAGCAGTTAAAAAAACAAAAAAAAAAAACAAATCCAGGCTTATTATAGTTTTGAATTTAGTTTTAATTATATTTTGGTTTAATTTAGTTACATTTTCCTTTTAAGTAAAAAAAGTAAAAGTAAGTTCCTAGTTAAAAATTCACTCCATGACTGTTAATTTTAGTTACACAATATAGTTATAATATATTATCATTTTAGTTATTTTTTTAATTTTTATAAATTATTTTCCCCGTTTTTTGTAGTTTTTTTTTTTTGTGGTGCTAAAGTGATGTTAAATGATAAATTGTGTGAATTAAATTATTGAACAATAAAGATACAATTAATATGTGGCCATTTTTTATTTTAGCTCATTATAGAGTCATGGAAATGTATTTTAGTTCAGTTTTTGTTTGTGTGTGTGAATTTTAGCGGCATCTAGCAGTGAGGTTGTGAACTGCAGTCACCCACCGCTCACCCCTCCTTTTCGAAGTACATAGAGAAGCTACGGGAGCCGACACAAGACAAAAAAAGTAGTCGTCGGAGAGAGTAGAGAGTGACTAGCGCTCTAGAGAAGTTTGTCCGTTTAGGGCTACTGTAGAAACATGACGGCACAAAATGGCAACTTCACTGTAAGGGGGCCCGTGGTGTATGTACATAGAAATGGTTCATTCTATGGTAATAAAAACATAACAGTACATTATGCATATTATATTGCATTGCTGTCAATAGATCCTCATAAATACTACACACTGCACCTTTAATATTGGCACCTAAAATATTTAATATTTTAATATTTAATTTTAATTCAAACGTAAACTTAATAATAACTTAAAAATAATCGGCCACTTCTTTATGATAGAAATGCTTCAGCCACTGTATTTTCTTGAACATCAAAACATGCAAACTCAGAGCAAGGGTTTAATCTTTCATTTTGAAATCGCGATGAGTTTGCATATTTAGAAACATATTGATGTATTCTCCTGTGTTGCCGTAGGTTTATAAATGATTTACTTTACAAATCTGATGAAATGCCACACATTGCGTTCCCAGATGGGCGTTACAAGCAACCCATACTCACAGCGTATGCAGAGATGGAGTCCACACATGTAAATCATAACAGTTCATGTGAAGCAGCATCTGTGAACGAGACGCAGGTAAACTTACATGCATGTAACGTTAAGTAAATAAAGCGCGCAATAGCATTATATATTATACCAATGAAAACATTATGTATATTATATTGCATTTATGTCAATAGATCCTCGTAAATACTACACACTACACTACTGTTTTTTTTTAAAACAGTAATTTGATAAGTGTGGATGTCCAATGAAAAATCCAAAGAAATCTCAGTTGTTTCTGCATCGAGACTGAATGGTGATCAGTTACTGCTTCATTTTTCTCTTGTAAATGAATACGTCTGGTAGTGTTTCAGAAGAAACAGTGCCTCAAATCTGATTTGTCAAAATAACAAAGTCTGTAATGAAAAGGTTTTAAAATGAACTTGAACATAAATTATTCCATGACCAAATTATCTCAATTCACATTTGCTCTATATTTGTACTCTATGTCAACAATTGTCTCATTTATGTGTTTTTTTTTTTTTTTTTTTTTTATCACCCCTAAGGCACTTCAGGAGAAACATCTGATGTTCTCCAAAAGTCTAACTTCTAAGTTAGTTTTCCTCTGGGGAATCTCAAAGTAGTTGTGCTGCCCTGGTTAAATGCATCAAGTGTCTGCAGGCTATTGCAAAACGCAACATATTAGCATAGAGTGTTATGTGCCGCTCGCTTTTATCGATTGAGGCAAGACTGTCACTGTAAAATGTCTTGTACATCCATGTGCTCTGAAAGCAGAGGTCTTTGAAAGGCCATTCACTGTCTGCTGGCATACGAACTGAACTGCTCTGTTCAGCTACTAGCTGAGATCTGTAAGTCTATTCAATTACCTCAAACACCTTCAAGATCAATGGCTGTATTTCTTCCTCGCAGTGAGTTAAGCAATTCATCTTGTATTAGTAGTGACACGGTCTTCCAAGAAATCAACCCGGCTTTCATCTTCATTCTCGTGTCCCAGGCGATGTATCGATTCCTGATAGGAGAACAGTGAGAGGGGAAAAGAGCAAGAGGGAGTGTCATAGATGGAAGGAAGCAGAAAATGTGAAAAGAAAGAGAAAACAGCCAGTTCTTGCTGTGAAAGTGGCTTCTGTGCCAGAAAAGAAGCCCAAGGCCTAATTTCCCATGGCTCCAGGCTCAAGGCTAATTTGTGTAAGTGAGGAGACTGACCTCCTTGAAGATTAAACAATTAGCAGCTCCTGAGCTCTCAATGAACACAACCAGAGAGCCCCAAGAGAAGATGACAAATTAGAAGCGATCTGAAAGAACTTCTGGGATGTGTGCTACGCTCCTCCTGTCTGCCCTGGGCTGAAATAACACCTGAGACCACCTTACACTCGCAGGACCTTCTTGATTGACTTGTATGGAGGTCTGAACTGGATATTTTTTTTTTTATTTCCAGTAGAACTTAGTTACAACAGTTAAACCTTTAGAGGTTAGAACTGGATTGAAAGTCTCAGAAATTAGCTCAAATGGAAGACCCTAAACCCATTCTCCTTTGGCTCGCAATGCTTTAATGACTTCTCATTCCATTACATTTTGTTCAATAGCATCCTCTTTCTGCACCACAAAGTCTATTTGTTCCGTTTCTCCCAAACAGCACTAGAACAGACACAAGACATTAATAATTGCCCCGGCATAGCTTGTAGTGGGTCTGTCCAACCTGCATTACCATCACCTACACAACCCTGCTGTAATTCAACACCAAGGCTGAGTGTGAAGGAGAGGGAATTGCCCGGGTGTGTTTGGCGGGGATGTTTTGGCTTGGCTGTAATAACATGTCAAATTAGCATTTCTCCAATTCAGCACGTACAAAGGCCAGGCTATAATTGCTTTAACCTGCAGCTTCTTTGTGGTGATGTGGTAATGAACACTTTCAAACAATAACAACACATCCATATTCCCTCCGAGACTCCGTCCTTGTTTGAAGCGTGAAGCTAATTTATAGAGCCCATGTTTCTGCTGGAGATACAGATTATACTGTCAAATTTCCATTTTTAGGATTGGAACCTGATTTGCTTATTTGCGTGCTCCATGAAGGTATGATGAGGATATTAAAGGTGAAGTTTGTAATTTATATGTCCCTAGTGGCAACTGGTGGGATTGCATTCTACTTGAGCGACCATAATTACATTTCCTTAAGCAGAAAAAATATTTTTCTGATTAATTGCATTAATCGTTAATTGTTCTACTAAACTAACTGTTGTTTGCCTTTTTGTTGACATTTAAATTGATGATGAATTGAGAAATCAATTTTCCCTTGAGCCTTTGATATATAAAAGTTCATCGTGATATAGGAAAGTCCTGTAAGTTTCGGAGCTGAAAACTTCCTTGTTAATCAAAGAAAAGCTTTTATTGACACCAGCAGAGCCCAAATCAATGGCGTAAACGAGAGCTCTCAAAGATAGATAGATAGTAATAGATAGATAGATAGGATAGATAGATAGATAGATAGATAGATAGATAGATAGATAGATAGATAGATAGATAGATAGATAGATAGATAGATAGATAGATAGATAGATAGATAGATAGATGGATGCACAAAAATATTTGACATCCCTTGCAAGCAGAAAACATAATCTGGAATGATTTTGTTTAGCTCACACATATATGTGATATCAGGTCGACCATAAAGCATGGGTCGCTGTTTGAAGGGCCAAAATGTTGAGTTGACGTCCCACAGCTAGATTGAGTGGACCTGCATTGCCAAGCAATCTAAGAAAGCAGTATTTTCCCTTGATAGCTCTGATAGCTCATACTGTTTGCCCAGCTCTTCATCACACAGTCAAACCTTTTACCCACCTTATATATTATGCCACTGGTTGAATTTGTGCCCACCCCTAATGTGAGTGTAGACTGCATTCTCAGTTAAATTCTATCGCTGTTTCTGCCATGACTGTATTGGCTGAGCGTTTGTATAGCTTTTTAAATGCCAAGCACTTGCAGTTTACATTCCTCTGCGCAGCTTTAAAACAAATTATAATCGATTCAAGGCATAATGAGCAAGACAGGCTAGCACAAATTAAAAGGAAACGGCCAACATCCAGAGCTCGGGCGTGTAAAGTCTCGGAGATGGAGTAATATTCTTCTACAGGCACCATACTAGCTCTGCATGTTCATGATGGAAGAGGTCAGGGATACCAATGCAATCCTGCATTCATGAAAGAGTTTGCATAACCCCCCAACCCATCTGTTATGATGTCTCTTACACGTAACCCTCACGGCTATTATACGAAACTAGCCTTCAGGCAGGTTGTGATGTATGCTAGAATCATTCATCCATTTTCTGCCTTCCATTAGGAAGCACTCTGAGGGTAAATGAGAGTTTGCTCATTCTGGAATATTTAAGGAACATCTTGTTTTAAAGTTGTATTTCATCCCAGAAAGGTTAGGAATTAGATCCCCTTCAATTCATTGCAATTCAGAAATGATGCAGGTGCTCTTCCATTGTAGCCCACAAAATAAATAAATATTAGTAGAATTTAAATTAACTGAAACTTAATTTTTTTTTTTTACATTTTAACTATTGTATACAGGGCTTGAAATTAACACCTGCCAACCCGCCACTACTAGCCACTTTGGCGGGTTGATTTTTATATATTTTTTCCATTGTAGTCTTTTAAAAAAGGCACCTGAAAAAGTAAACTTAAGTGCAATGTAGTGTTGTCAAAATATATAGATTTTTTGATACATTTTGATACTGAAATATCTGAAACGCTTCTAATACTCATTTTTTTGCAGAACAGATACATGATAGCAGCTTTCTCACTCTCTCATCTCTCTGACTGTGAGTTGACACACAAACCCACCTCCTCTCGCACACTCGTTTCATTTGCTCCGGATGAATATTGTTGGTGTTACATATAGAGCTTGAATTTTAGGATGGGATTGCACATAATTTGACTCATTCCCTCGGTGCTCAGACCCAAAGAGCGCGCACAAAAAGCCGCCTCTCTATACTAAATTGAGTTATTTTTCACAGCTTATTGTGCTTAAACAGTCAAATACACACAAAATAATCTCAAAATGCTGGTCTTGGCAAGTATTCACATAAACACAGTCAATGTTTTAAGTGAACGTAAATGTGTAACAATATAATGGATCTGTGCGTCAGGTCTTGTCAGTGACAGCAGCCTAATATACAGTACCTGCTGCCAAATTATGAGATAATATTTAAAAATATATATATATATGGCAGTTTTTCCCCATGGTATCAATGTCAAAATTGAGCCCAGTGAAAATGCTGAGTGCTTTACTAAAACCATACTAAAACCACTAGCCACAGTGGCTGGTGAGCAAAAACGTTAATGTCAAGCCCTGATTGTATGTAAATAACAGTTAAATAAGTAATATGAATTTCAGTTGATTTTAATTGTACTTTTTTACAGTAAAATTGCAGTTCTGTATCCTATTTGCTACCTCAATTCAAATTCAGGAATTGATTTGGACTGAGTTTAAAAAGCGATTTCTGTTCAGTTCTGAATGACGCACAACCCTGCAATGCTTAACCAAGATGATTGCATTTCACTCCTCTTTTTAAATGTGCCATAATGTCCGCTTTACTAGATACAGATGGTTTCTTGCTGGAACTTCAATATAATAGAGATACAGATTTTTTTTTTTTTTTCTATGCAGATGATATCATATGACAGTGAAGAGGGGAAGCAGATGAAATTAGCGTAAGGGAGGAAGAGAAATGTGAAATGTGGTCAGACCCCTGTTTTGCAAGCTGTAAGGCAGATGAAGAGAGAAATGAGAAGAACAGCCTACCCCGTCATGAGTGGTCTACAGTGATGGATCGCAGAGATTAGTGTTACCTCTAACAGCTCGCCCATCGCTGTGGTAGCACAAGGATCTGGGACATTCTGCATAACAAGCTAATTTTAAAGGCCTCGTCTCTAGTAACCATGAGTGAGATCATAGACATTTGGAGTGGGCTCTAATACTAGCAACAATGGAGCAACCACATAGCAACCTCCTGGCAACCACCCAAGCAAGTGTGCCGTTTAGTTTTTCTAATATATAAATCTAGTTGTCTTTAATGAGGCATTGTCACATAAAATAATGATTTTGTGTATTGTGCAAAAGCTTTTTTTGTGCATGAAATCCGTTTCAGAATTATCCCATTTCCTTTGGGATATTTCTGGATCTGGAGAACCACTAATCTCTTTTAAGCCAAGAAATTGGTCTGGAAACTCCAAATACGCATTGACAGGCTATTTATTAATGCCTGCTTCTTCTCCTGATCAGTCTCACATTACACGCAATGCAACGCAACGACACAACGAAACACAACGCTGATTGCTTTTTGCTTGTAGAGGAAGATGTACCTAGCTTTTGTGTAAATTCTAGTCCTGAGAAAAAATTAGCCAGAGAAATCCTTCCCCCCCTTTAATGACAGAAACGGAAGAGGGGGAGGAACGGAGGCTCAAGCCGCTGTAATTAACGAGAACTGCTCGCTTACAAGATGAAGATTCATTTCATGGGCCACGTGAAGGGATGAGATGGCCTCCCGCATGAAGGATACACCGCAACACTCAGAGCAGGCAGGGAGGTAATTGATGACGGGGCGCCTCTGCTGTAAATGTGCTGTAAAAGCCATTAGGAAGGGCTTCAGTCACACCCGTCTGATGCCTGCACAGAGAGACCAGCCTGGGAGAATGCTGAAAACAGAACAGAAGTGCTCCTCAGACACAAAGACGGCTTTTTGAGACTGAGTTCCTACCAGCTGTCAGCACATTTCTTGCACTCTCTAATTGCCAATGACCTAGTGCTCTGGAACTGTGAGAGTTGCCATATAGCAGCAAATTAAATGCCTTTGGTTGCGGCCTCCATGTGATGGGCCTGTGATAATAAATATTCCTGCTATTAGCGGATGACATGGATTTATGACTCGATCAACATCACCAAAAATAGGATTTGGGCCTTCATGAGATGGGAGGATGGGAGTACAGGCCTGTCCTTGGTCGGTCGCAGCGCCTCAGGGTTTGTGTCTTTCCTCCAAGTCATCCACGCAGAGACTCCTGAATGGAAGCTGCTTGTCATAGACATCCTGCTGATAGGGTTAAAACAAGAGTGTTCCATCTTCCTCTGCCATGGACGATGACACACAATATGCTGAAATATCATATTTTTACAACACTTTTGAATATATGGATCAATTTAAGGGATAATATATTTCTAATTTTAAAAATAATTTTTAAGGATAGTGGATCTCATTCACTAATAATTTTGAAAAGTTTCTGCCACAGAATATATATTTGTGTGTGTATGTATATATGTATGTATGTATGTATGTATGTGTGTATGTATATATATATATATATATATATATATATGTGTATATGTATGTATATATATATATATGTGTATATGTATATATGTGTATATGTATGTATGTATATATATATATATATATATATATATATATATATATATATATATGTATATATATATATATATATATGTATATATGTGTATATGTATGTATATCTATATATGTGTATATATGTATATATATATGTATGTATGTATATGTATGTATATATATATATGTATGTATATATGTGTGTGTATGCGTATATAATTGTGACATTTTATCTCACAATTATGAGTATACATCTCGAAATTCTCAGAATTACGAGATATAAACTCACAATTACGAAATATAAAGTCAGAATTGTGAGATATAAACTCGCAATTGTTTGTTTATATCTTGCAATTCTGACTTTTATCACGCAATTCTTTTCTCAGAATTGTGAGATATAAACTCATAAATGCGAATGATAAAGTCCAATTCTGAGGGGAAAAAACTTGAATTCATATCTCACAATTCTGACTTTATATTTCGCAGTTGTCTGTTATAATGTCAGAATTGCGAGACATAAACTCACAACGCTGAGAAAAAAAAGTCAGAATTACGAGATATAAACTCGCAATTGCGACTTTATATCACGCAATTCTAAAAAACGTCAGCAACTAAGTTTTTAGATTTTTTTTTATTCTGTGGCGGAAACAACCTTCCATAGATCTTAGTGAATTTGGAGTATTCTAAATGAGCGGCCGTGCGCACAAGGTTAGTTATTTGCATAAAACACGCCCAAACCATCTCCATATAAAGGCTTTCTGCACACGCTTTCCTTACAGCTTTTCGTCACTCTCGTCAAACTTGCTGTTGTTTGTAGACGCACTCTCGCCCGATCCTCAAGCAATGCCAGTGTGCCATTCTCACAATAAACACCTTTTATACAGATCCAGATTACAAACCTCTCATTAGCATTACAGACACTAGTGTAGATGAGTCTCACAAAGGCGAAGGAGAACTTGGAACATGAACTTTAATAAACAATGAACTCAGGAGCACTCAAACACACCAGTAAAAGGGAACGTCGACAGACAAACACTGAGGGGAAACTGAGGACTAAATACACTGGGTAACTGAGGTAATTAACAAGATACAGCTGGGACAAATGAACTGATGAGGGTGACCATGGAAACACAGGAGTGGCGGGAAAACTGAACAAAGGATCATGAGACAACCAAAAACATGTAACAATTAGTCAGCTGTACATCTGCGTTATTCAGAAAAACCTTGCAGCTTTTCTTACTCTTTAACTGTATGTGATGGCATGTATTTGAGATTAAATTAAATTGTATTTAGTCATTCGATTTATATAATTTTATAAATGGATTATATAATACAATTATTGCAACATACTTCATTGTTATTATAGTCGTGTAAGGATGAAATATAACTTCTTAACACGATTATAAAGCCATACAGAGGAAGTGCTTTTTGCATACATGTGGTTTCAGCTGTTCCTATATTTTTAATATAAATTTAGAACAGATTTTATTACGTGATTTGTTCTTAAAATCGCTTGTATGCATGCCTAGTGAATGAGACCCAGTGCACTTTAAATTTAGTCATTATTTGAGGTCAAGCCAAATGTATTTGTATAGCACTTTCCACAATACACATTGTATCAAAGCAGCTCTACAGAAATAAATACTATTTGTAATATAATATCCATATGCCTAATGGTTGCATTTAGCAGATAATACATAATTAAATATATAATAAAAAATCAGGCAGTTGAGATTTGCTATCTAGTATACATCCTCAGAAAAAGGTACAGTGCTGTCATTGGGGCGGTACCCTAAGGTACAAAAGTGAAAAGGTACATCTTTATGGTACATATCAGTACGTTAAGTACCTTAGGGTACTGCCCCACTGACAGCACTGTACCTTTTTTTCTTGCAGTGTATAGTGCTTTACGTGAGTGTACTGTACGCATGCGGATAAAATTGGATATAATATAGGCCTACAGTATATACTGTATGATGCATATATGATATATAGGATTCAACACAAATTTTAGTTAAAAGCAAAATTAAACCAAATATCTTTCAGTTTTGTTTTTTCTTGCTATATTTTTGTCAACAGTATTCATTTAAATAATTGCATTATTGTAATGATGCATATTTTTGTTATCATTGATGACATTGTTGTCAGTAATTTAGTTGACAAGATTAACATACACACTGATAAAGAAATTGTAAAGGTTAGTCTATTAAATCAGTTGGCTGAAACAGAATCTATACTCGCAAAATGATGTTTGTGTAATCCAACATGAAATTACTAAATAAGATTTATTGTATTGTACCATCATAATTTAAGAGGAGACTCAATATTCAATATATAAAATAAAACCCTAAAAACAAAACGGTTTGGTTCGTCGAAATTGTTCCACTCTCACTGCAAATCCGCCACAGCTCAGTAGAGATAAACCGAAGCTTATTCCCTTCGAATTCCTGTCAGGATAAGCTGAGGTCTTTTAGAGTGGAAGTTTCCATACTGATACATTCTTCTCTCCCAGAGGTATGTCTTTTTCTCTGCCTGGTGTCAGTGAGACAGCCTATGGGATTATGGGTAATAAGGCATGGACCTTGGTCAGCACAGCCCATTCGACTGAGAACGCTGTGAACTCCAGTACTTTGTCTTCACATTTTGGAAAAGAGAAAACAAGATAGATAACGGAGCCTTTATGCTTTTGGACTGTGCTGTCCTCCTCCAGGATACACAGGAGGGCAGTGGTCAGGGTCCAAGGGACAAACTGTAAACTGTAGAATGATACATCAAACTCCAAATAGGTCCACTTTACATAATGCTGTGATGTCAGCTATGCTGAAGTACCATAGAAGTCTGGGTATCAATTGCACTTTTACTGTCATTGTCTTCTTTAAAGTGATAATTCATCCAAACTTTTAAATTCTGCAATTTATTCACCCTCATGTTGTTTTTATAGCTGTATTACTTGCTTCCTTTACAAAGCTCCAAAATGGAAATAGAAAAATCAAACAGACGAGCTACTGTAGCTCAAATTGCTCAAGAAGTTAATGCTGGTTCTGATAGAAAGGTGTCAGAATACACAGTGCATCACAGTTTGTTGCGGATGGACCAGTCAGGGTGCCCATGACCCCTGTCTGCCGAAAGTGCCAACAGTGGGCTTGTGAGCATCAGAACTGGACTACGGCGCAATGGAAGAAGGTGGCCTGGTCTGATGAATCACGTTTTCTTTTACATCACGTGGATGGAGGCAAGCCGGCGGAGGCAGTGATACTTTGGGCAATGTTCTGCTGGGAAACCTTGGGTCCTGCCATCCATGTGGATGTTACTTTGACACGTACCACCTACCTAAGCATTGTGGCAAACCATGTACACACTTTCATGGAAACGGTATTGCCTGGTGGCTGTGGCCTCTTTCAGAGTGAAAATGGTTCAGGAATGGTTTGAGCAATTCACTGTATTACGGGATAGGCCAATCAGCTTTATCCTGGTTACAGATGGTACAAAATGCGGCGGCAAGACTTTTGACGTACTAAAAAAATGGGACCGTATTACCCCAGTGCTACGCTCTTTGCACTGGTTGCCTGTACGATACCGTGTAGATTTTAAAATTCTTCTCTTAGTATTTAAATCTTTAAATAGTTTGGCCCCTCCTGACCTTTCGGATTTATTGACAGAATATTGGCCAGTTGTGTCTCTCCGGTCGTCAAATCAAAGATTGCTACGTATTCCGAAATCAAAGCTGAAAAGTAGGGTTGACCGTGCCTTCTCAGTAGCTGCTCTCAGATTGTTGAATGTGTTACCTTTCAGTATTAGATTTGCTCCATCTGTATCTGTTTTTAAATCTAGGCTAAAAACGTACCTTTTTGAACTAGCATTTGGTCAATGATGAAATGTATTGCTTTGTGTTTTTATTTTATACTTGGACAGTTGTGCATTTTTGTTTTTATTTGTCTTTGCATTGATGTAAAGCACACTGTGTTTAGTAGAGAAATAAAATTGACATTGACATATTATAAAATTATTTTAGCTAATTTTAGTTAGCTTTTTTTAGTTTGTTTAATTTATTTTATCTTATTTCATTTTCTGTTATTTGTTTTGGTTAATTTTTTCATTTATTACATGGACAAGAGCAGCCACGGTGATCTTCAAAAAAGCCCCTTTTCTTCGGCAGAAAGATAGTCAATATTGGTTTGGAACAATATGAGAGTGGATTAACAATTTGATGAGTAAACAATGACAGAATAATTTTTTTTTTGGGTGAACTCTCACAATACGCCGTTAAAACAAAAATTGGGCTGACAGCTAAATGTCATCCAGTTTAAAACGTTTAACACAAGTTTAATCTGAGCCCTAGTGAATCTGATACTATTTTCATGATCATTTCATGAGACATTTACTTGATAAATCATCTCTTTGGGTGCTTCGGAGAGCAATAAACCTTTTATTTATAGGTGCACAAGCCTTCGGACAATTGTTAATGTCACCGTGTCCTGACCTCACGGGTGAGTTCAGAGCTCCAGTGCGCAGTCGGCCGAGTCGGCCTGCTAAAGTGTTTATGATACTAATATCATCCGATCCCATATGGAGAGAGCAGACCCATAGACTAGTGACTGGGACTGTAGAGGACACGGTTACCGGACCGTAGCACTGTCACGCAGAGATGCAATCATGGCTGTCATTATTACCATTTAGTCCTTCACCAGATGCCCTCTTAACAGGCGACCAAACCTGACTGCAGTATGCTTGCATGTATCACACCATCACCATACCCCTCTGGCGATCAGCTCCGATCTTCCAATCCGTTCACGTCCTTTAGGCCGATGCATTGACGATGTTTACTTCAGGAAGTGACATTTGCAACTTTATTTAGTTCAATGAGTTGCCGGCTATTGGCATGACCTTTTCTGTCATTGCTGTGGGTCCAATAAGCCTTAGAGACTCTGACTTCTTTTCTCGCTTATATTGATGTTCAATAAACCCCCGTTCTTCATTGATGAAGTCATTTTGTGCAATACTTATGAAGTGCATCGACTAATAGAGGAGTGTTTAATTCCAATGAGAATATAAATATACAAGAGTGGAGTCGGAATTGATGAGAATGGGGGTCGTGTTTATGCCAAGTTGTTTATTAGCAGTTTTGATATGAAACTCAAGTGATATAAAAATGCTATTTTGTTTTTGTGATGACAAATATTTTGGTCCCTTGTCAAACCAAATATCAAAAACAGTTTGTAGAAGGTTTTACAGGTTTAATTGGGGTTAAGTCTCACACAGTTTTCTCTGTGAGTAAATAATGGCAGAATTTTTAAATTTTTAATTGTCTTTTAATTTTCCCATCCCATGTCTTAAGGAAACGGGTGCTGCGATGCTGTTTAGATTCTCATTGGCTGCACCTTTTAGACGCAGGTCTAAAGGCATCTTTCACTGTCCCAATGATAAGGAAGTGCTTTATTTATTCCGGTCATGTTGGATATACACACACCTTCCTGACAAATGCAAGGCCGGCAGGAGTTAGAGCTATGGGGGGATGATAAACAGTTTTGTTTGTGTATCTGTGACTGAGTACGGAAAGGGAGCATTTTATTTCTTTGATGAAACGCATTAGACATGTGGTGGGATTGAATCAGGTGCGCTTCAGCGTGCTGCTGTAGTAAGAAAATTAATATAGAAAGCACTAAATAAAAATGTTTCAAAGCTATCCGTTTTCAGTCTAGAAAATGTGTGTTTATAAAACTACAGAAGCTGCAAAGCAGCATTAACAATGTCTTTTAAAACGATTTATCTCAAACAAGGATTGATTGTGTGTGTGTGTGTGTGTGTGTGTGTGTGTGTGTGTGTGTGTGTGTGTGTGTGTGTGTGTGTGTGTGTTGTGTGTTTCTGAGGTCTTTAAATCTATTCTGCAAACACCATATGTCTGCAAAAATGAATGAAAAATGAAAAATATTCAAGGCTTAGTGCTTCAGAACTGTTCATGTTCTATTTTCTTCCACTTTTTCAAGTTTATTCTTTGTGATAGGAAAAATGTAACCTTTGGGGTTAAAAAATTATAGAAGTGCCAGAAAACAGTGTTTGCTCATATTAACACATTTATTTGTTACGAGATATTCTATTCCATAATGTAGTGAGCTGGATTTTAGGGCTGTCACTAACAATTCTTTTTTGTGGTAATAAAAATAGACCTAAGCAAACAAATAGCCTTTAAAATGACTTAAAATACATATATAATAACAATGAGGCAGTAATATTTGGTTCAAATCAAGTATCAAAGTCAAGTAATCATAGTTTTATAGAAAAACACTGTTGAAATCCATAATATAATATACATATAGACCAGGGGTGTCCAACCCTGGTCCTGGAGGGCTACCACCCTGCAGATTTTAGCTCCAACCTGAATCAAACACACCCGAACCAGCTAATCATGGTGTTCAGGGCTGCTTGATAATTACAGACAGGTGTGTTGGAGCAGGGTTGGAACTGAAATCTGCAGGACGGTAGCCCTCCAGGAGCAGGTTGGACACCCCTGATATAGACAATCAACTTATGAACATTATGTATTATAACAAATACCTGCAGGGGGCACCAACGGCCTGGTGTTGTTACACTTTACAGCAAATCAAATCTTTGTTTAAAGGTATAATGTGTACATTTTAGTGGCATCTAGTGGTGAGGTTGTGAATTGACCTATCGGTAAGCCCCTCCCCTCGAACGCAGATGAGCCAATGGCAGTTGATTATCAGTTGGACGGGGACCGCATGGGGTAAATTCATTTAATCTTACCCTGCGGTACATGAACAGTGTTGATCCTGGATGTTGTCATCTGCGTTCGTGATGACCATAACATCAGGGTTGCCAACTCTCACACATTTGCCGTGAGACAGAGTCTGAAAGCGTCTCTCACTCTGCCCAAGTAAATCTCACGCCAAATTGCCAAACCTGCTTTTGATATGAAACAAAGTCTAAGCTTTTTTTTTTTTTAAATTAAGTTTTAATATACGAAATTTAAACAATAAATAGCATTTTGGTCACGTGGTTCACGGCGCTCTCAATAGTTCTAACAAACCAGCACTGTCATACATTTGAATAGACACAGCTTCACTATACAAGTATTTGCAGCAATTTTTGGTAAACAGTACAGCATAGTGTGCATTGATTATTACGTCAACCACATTTACAGTATAATTTTATTATGGAGATTGATGGAGATGCAACATTGTTAACATTAATGTTGATGTTTTTCTTGTATTTAGCCCTCTATCCATCAATCCATTATCTTCCGCTTATCCGGGGCCGGGTCGCGGGGACAACAGTCTAAGCAGAGACGCCCAGACTTCCCTCTTCCTAGCCACTTCCTCCAGCTCTTCCGGGGGAACCCTGAGGCGTTCCCAGGCCAGCCGGTAGACATAATCCCTCCAGTGTGTCCTAGGTCTTCCCCGGGGCCTCCTCCCGGTGGGACATGCCCGGAACACCTCCCCGGGAAGGCATCCAGGAGGCATCCGAAATAGATGCCCGAGCCACCTCAACTGGCTCCTCTCTATGTGGAGGAGCAACGGCTCTACTCTGAGCTCCTCCCGAGTAACTGAGCTTCTCACCCTATCTCTAAGGGAGCACCCAGCCACCCTGTGGAGAAAGCTCATTTTGGCCGCCTGTATCCGGGATCTTGTTCTTTCGGTCATGGCCCACAGCTCATGACCATAGGTGAGAGTAGGAACGTAGATTGACCGGTAAATTGAGAGCTTTGCCTTACACCTCAGCTCCTTCTTTACCACGACAGACCGGTACATCGACCGCATTACTGCAGAAGCTGCACCGATCTGTCTGTCAATCTCCCGTTCCATCCTTCCCTCGCTCGTGAACAAGACCCCAAGATACCTGAGCTCCTCCACCTGAGGCAGAAACTCTCCACCAACCTGAAGTGGGCAAGCCACCCTTTTCTGACTGAGAACCATGGCCACGGATTTGGAGGTGCTGATTCTCATCCCGGCCGCTTCACACTCGGCTGCAAACCGCCCCAGTGCACACTGAAGGTCCTGGTCTGAGGAGGCCAACACGACAACATCATCCGCAAAAAGTGGCGACGAAATCATGTGGTTCCCAAACCGGACACTCTCCGGCCCTTGGCTGCGCCTAGAAATTCTGTCCATAAAAATTATGAACAGAACCAGTGACAAAGGGCAGCCCTGCCGGAGTCAAACATGCACTGGGAAAAAGTCCAACTTGCTGCCGGCAATGCGGACCAAGCTCCTGCTCCGGTCGTACAGGGACCAAACAGCCCTAGCAAGGGGCCCCGAACCCCGTACTCCCAGAGAACCCTCCACAGGATGCCACGAGGGACACAGTAGAATGCCTTCTCCAAATCCACAAAACACATGTGGATTGGTTGGGCAAACTCCCATGAACCTTCCAGCACCCTGGAAAGGGTATAGAGCTGGTCCAGTGTTCCACGACCAGGACGAAAACCACACTGTTTCTCCTGAATCCGAGGTTCCACTATCAGCCGAATTCTCCTCTCCAGTACCCTGGCATAGACTTTCCCGGGGAGGCTGAGAAGTGTGATCCCTCTGTAGTTGGAACACACTCTCCGGTCCCCCTTCTTGAAAAGAGGGACCACCACCCCGGTCTGCCAGTCCAGAGGCACTGTCCCCAACCACCACACGATGTTGCAGAGGCGTGTCAGCCAAGACAAGCCCCACAACATCCAGAGACTTGAGGTACTCAGGGCGGATCTCATCGACCCCCGGTGCCTTGCCACAGAGGAACTTTTTAACTACCTCGATGACTTCAGCCCAGGTGATGGATGAATCCACCTCTGAGCCGTCAGCCACTGCTTCCTCAATGGAAGACTGTTAGAAAGTTGGTGGGATTGAGGAGATCCTCGAAGTATTCCTTCCACGGTCCTACGATATCCCCAGTTGAGGTCAACAGCTGCCCATCTCCACTGTAAACAGTGTTGGTAGGGCACTGCTTTCCCCTCCTGAGGCGGCAAACAGTTTGCCAGAATCTCTTCGAGGCCGACCGATAGTCTTTCTCCATGGCCTCACCGAACTCCTCCCAGGCCCGATTTTTTTGCCTTCACAACTACCCGGGCTGCAGTCCGCTTGGTCTGCCTGTACCCGTCAGCTGCCTCAGGAGTCCCACAAGCCAACCAGGCCCGATAGGACTGCTTCTTCAGCTTGATGGCATCCCTTACTTCCGGTGTCCACCACCGGGTTCGGGGATTTCTGCCTCGACAGGCACTGGAGACTTTACGGCCACAGCTCCGAGCAGCCACGTCAACTATGGAGGTGGGGAACATGGTCCACTCGGACTCAATATCTCCAGACTCCCTCGGGATCCGATCGAAGCTCCGTCGGAGGTGGGAGTTGAAGATCTCTCTGACAGGGGGCTTGGCCAAACGTTCCCAACAGACCCTCACAGTACGTTTGGGTCTCCCGAGTCTGTCTAGCTTCCTCCCCCGCCATCGGATCCAACTCCCCACCAGGTGTTGATCAGCTCCGCCCCTCTCTCCACCCGAGTGTCCAAGTCATACGGCTGGAGGTCAGATGAGACGACCACAAAGTCGATCATCGACCTCCGGTCTAGGGTGTCCTGGTGCCACGTGCACTGATGGACACCCTTATGCTTGAACATGGTGTTTGTTATGCCGTGACTAGCACAGAAATCCAATAACAGAACACCGCTCGTAGGCACATACGACGGTGAGAGACCTATCCCCTACCCGGAGGTGCAGGGAAGCGACCCTCTCATTCACCGGGTTGAACTCCAACACATGGCAGATGAGCTGGGGGGCTATAAGCAAACCCACTCCAGCCCGCCGCAACTCCAGAGTGGTAGAGAGTCCAGCCTCTCTCAAGAAGTGTGGTTCCAGAGCCCAAGCTGTGCGTGGAAGTGAGCCCGACTATCTCTAGCTGGTACCTCTCAACCTCCCGCACAAGCTCAGGCTCCTTCCCTGCCAGCGAGGTGACATTCCACGTCCCTAAAGCCAGTTTCTGTGTCCAGAGATCGGGTCATCAGTGGGCCTAGCCTTCGACTGTCGCCCGATCCACTACGCACCGGCCCCATATCCTGCAGGTGGTGAGCCCACGGGAGGTTGGCCCCACGTTGCTCATTCTGGCTGAGCCTGGCCAAGCCCCATGGGGGTAGGCTCAGCCACCAGGCGCTCGCATACGAGCCCCAACCCAGGGCCTGGCTCCAGGGTGGGGCCCCGGCTGCGCCATGCTGATGGTCCTGATTTTAATTTGACTCATATTGGGTTTGTGAACTAGTCAGGTATTCCTTACTAATTGGTCACACTCATACTCATTGGTGGTCAACTGGACTAAACTATTTTTCAATTAAATAAATATTCTCTATTTTAGTTCAATAATATTTATTGAATATTCTGAGGAGATCTTTTGGTACTAAATACTATTTGTGCAATAATTATGGTCCATTAATGACCACTTAAATTTTTCTAATATTTTTATTATTTACATTACAATTAGTGTAGTAATTAAGGTTAAAATAGAGAATTCCAATGCAAAGAGGCAAATTAGAGTCATTTTGTGGCTGGAAAAATAATAATTTTAATTTGTAATGCCATGGTTTACCCAGTAGGTGCCTGTATGGCTCTTTTAATAAATGTACATGCATCTAGTCTAGTTGCTCAAAAACTATTGCAGATCATAACTGCTTAATTATTTTTAGGTTTTGCATTTGAATAAATATTTAGACATGATTAAACACTAGATTTCTTTAAATGTGAAATTTTAAAACAATAACTTACATCCTAATATTTTTAAAGATACTTATATAAGCACACACAAGTGAATAGTAATGAATGCGAGCAAATATAATTTAACCCAAGAAAAGTTTAAAATAGTGCTAAAAAGGCAAACTTAATTTTCCTTATATGTACAGTCAGCTGTATACATATGAACTGATACTGAATCAAAATCGAAATCAATATTTGTGCCAATCACCACCACCACCCGTCCCCCCCAAAAACTCTCACTCCAACCTGAACTTAAAAATGGGCAACCCTGTAACGAGGCTTCTCCCGCTAACATTGTGATCTGTAAACCATCGCTTCCAAATAAATCTCCCATCTTTTATATATTTAAGTCCCACTTGAATGCTCCTCTACGAGAGGTGCTCCTTCTGTGTCACCGACTTTGTTGTGATTTATCTTCTAATTTGTTTTTGTTTAAGGTCTACATTATCTGTCTTACTAAGGAAGGACTTTTATTTTGATGGGTATTATAGTTTACTACAGGTAGTGAAATGGAGAGCTCGCACTCACAGTTTATCAGAGTTGTTTTCAGAGACAAAGCTTACAGTTTATTAGCATCTTCAAAAAGGCATAAGGTCTGTATATGTTTGTTTACTGTCAGTTTTTATAAGTGTTTTTGTATAATTTGCTGTGTATATTAATGATAATGTGACGGAGAGAGAGAATTTGTGAATGAGACTTTAATTTGCACTTCTTATGCTTTGTTTGTTCAGCTCTTACATTGATTTATTTTATTTTTTATTTCTTTTTTTGAGTGAAAAAGGACACAAAAAAATGTCATAATCAGTTAAGTCTGGCCATCATTCAGAGGGGGTCCGCTACATTCTGTGTCCAAAAACAACGTGGGATAAGGTTGTAGAGCAGTTTGTCTGTTTAGGGCTACTGTAGAAACATGACGGCACAAAATGGCAACTTCACTGTAAGGGGACCCGTGGTGTATGTACATAGAAATGGTTCATTCTATGGTAATAAAAACATAACAGTACATTATGCATATTATATTGCATTGCTGTCAATAGATCCTCATAAATACTACACACTGCACCTTTAATATTGGCACCTAAACTATTTAATATTTTAATATTTAATTTTAATTCAAACGTAAACTTAATAATAACTTAAAAATAATCGCCACTTCTTTATGATAGAAATGCTTCAGCCACTGTATTTTCTTGAACATCAAAACATGCAAACTCAGAGCAAGGGTTTAATCTTTCATTTTGAAATCGCGATGAGTTTGCATATTTAGAAACATATTGATGTATTCTCCTGTGTTGCCGTAGGTTTATAAATGATTTACTTTACAAATCTGATGAAATGCCACATTGCGTTCCCAGATGGACGTTACAAGCAACCCATACTCACAGCGTATGCAGAGATGGAGTCCACACATGTAAATCATAACAGTTCATGTGAAGCAGCATCTGTGAACGAGACGCAGGTAAACTTACATGCATGTAACGTTAAGTAAATAAAGCGCGCAATAGCATTATATATGTTGTACAGCTAAACGGTTTTAATATATCATGCGCAGCCTTAGAAAATGGTCGGTTCATGGATTCTCGTCTTTGGAATGCGTTACTTCCGGTGTTTTGCTGGTTACTCGACACAGGTAAATTGCAATCTAGGAATTTTTTTTAATTATTATTATTCATTTTTTTTATATGTGACAGCCCTACTAGATTTTTTGGCATCTCAGACTAAATCTTTTTCAAAGGATAGATAATGTGATCATGCCTTCTTTAATACCTTCTTTTGGCTAAATTATAACAGGTAATCCCAAAATGCGCTGCAATGTGAAACCCAAAAAAACAAAATTGAAACATTTGGATTATAAAATGCTTTCAACTCATTCAACAGCCTACCAAAAAGTTATTGCAAAAGTAATTCGGATTAATTAAAATGGTCTATTTGTATTACTTTTTGTGTGTTACAGTATGCATGTTATGCTTTTTGGAGTATCTCATTAGCTTAGCAACATGCCAAGAAAATAAAGTGTTAGCTTTACCAATACCATCAAAATAAAGTGTTAGCAGGTATTAAGCAGCAAGTCTACTAATACTAATGACTGGTAGTTGACATGTATTTTTAAAGTTAGTAGAATGTTTAAAGTGAACCATCGAAATAGTGTTATTCATGCTAATGGCAGTCTATTAACATCATGTGTAACTAAGCTGAGGTTGCTGCTTGTGTATTGTGTTCAAAATATAGGTTTTATTTCAGTTAGTATGCTTCCTATGTCTGCTGCCTATCTAAGCTGCAGAGAGCTCACTAGCTTGTGAAACAGAATGATAATCTTCACATTAATTGATTATAATATAAAATTCAGATCTGAGATTCATGCCCCAAATCCCTCATTTATGATCCAAAAAAAATAAAATAAAAGAGAGTTCAATCAAGCAGCAGTCAGAGGCATAAACTGGAAACAAAGATGCCATTTCTTTCTGTTGTTTGCCTGTGTGCGTCTGTGAGGAGGTTTGCTGAAGGGCAGCACGACTATGTTCTTCTTTATTGAAAAAGACAAACGAGGGGATTTGCAAGCAAGACATGCTTCATTTTAACGTCTACTGTGGCCCATGGCAAAGAAGAATGCAATCAATGAGTCTCAAGTATGCTGTGATGTTCACATGATGTTTACCTGTGACTTGTTTACACGTGTGCGTATAAAGAGCCTAGCAGGAACACACACACGGCACATTTTACCTCCTATAGATCGTGCTCTGAAAAGAGAGATGGAATTTTGTTTGTTGAAAATTATCACAAATTAAAAATCCGACATTTTACTTTCTGTTCCGGGTGAACTCTAAGCAGGTTGGTGGTGAAACATGTCAATCTGTGATTTGAGTACAGTATATTTTGCCTCCCTCATGAATTTGATGGGTTAAAAAAAAAAAAAAAAAAAAAAAAGGTGGTGGTGGTGGTGGTTTAGCTTAGCTGTCAAATATGGTATAGAAAGGAACCTCCCCACTAACAAGATTATATCCCACAATTCACCTGTAATCTCACAACTGAGCCCCTGAGGGTGCAATAAATGTTTATTACGTCTAAGCTTCTTTCATAATACCTCCCTCGCTCTAATGCATGTTAAGGGTTATTGAAAACACCCAAGTCTAACACCTGACCTCGACGTATTTCAATTTCTCTTCATTTTATATTCTCAAAATCTGTATTTTTAGTAGGGGAACAATTTTGTGGTTTTTCTACCCCGATAATTTGAGGGAGACTGAATGGGTCTTGATTACCAATGAACACTTTAGAGCATAAAATCAGAATGAATCATACTTACTTCCCTAAAGTGCATTCAGTAATTTGTTTCTCATTAATGATTAAACTAAGAAATAATTATTATTTTGACCAGTGTGGTTGAAGTAAAATAATGAAAATTCTGTCATCATTTACTCAAACTCGTGTTGTTGCAATGGCTTTTCTTTCCTCCTTTAAAAAATTAATAAGCTTCCAAAATGATGCAAAACCCCCATGAAATATCATAAAACCAGTCCATGTTGTCCGTGCACTATATTTCAAGACTTCTTTATCCATAGAGCAGAACAGATTGAAATTAAAGTTGTGATTCACTGAAAATCTGGGCATCTAATGTAGCTCTCCCTATGTATATTTAAGAGAGAAGTGAAGATGTTGTTAATGAATTGTTATTTTGAGTCAAATCTTTTCAATAAATCATTTAAGCCAGTTCACAAAAGCATTGTGAGCATCTACTTATAGCATCTACTTATAGGGTAACTGTGATTTTTAAGAAATGCAGTCCTGCTCTCAATGATTTAACCATGATCAAACTAATTTGAAGTTCAACTCAGTGATCCAGTCACAGTGGTTAACAGCATGGAAATGAGCAGAGGACACTGTTGAAGGTGTCTTCTTTTGTGTTTCAGACAATTAAAAAATTCATATGGTTTTGATGGTGAGTAAATGATAGCAAAATTTTGATTTGTAGGTCAAACATTGCTTTAAGGCTTGCAGATGTGGCCTAGAAAAAGTTTTTTTTTTTTTTTCTACATTTTTTCTTCACCCCTGCTTCATTCTGTGTGAGTTTGTTAATGAGCAATTGATGAGTAAGGTCTCTGCTTTGCATGTTAAGAAACTAGCATAACATTACTCAAACAGCTGTAGCTGTATATCAAGTATAATAGGAAGATGCGTAGCTGGATTGTCAGTTAGTCTAATCATATGGTGTTGTAATGCATGTGCCGACTCTCCTTTCTCAGTCTGTCTTCCTGGTGGCACAGAGCGGGTGGCGTGGCATAGGCGTGGCATGGATGTGCTCATGGATGTTGTGACAGTGGTTCAGTGAGGCGTGAGAGGGAGGGTTACACTCTTGGCTCATAGGCAATGCCAGCTGATGCAACAGATGGCAAATGTCTTTGATTGGTGCAAGGTGTTTGATGAGCAGAAATGGCTCTGTTTAATTACTTGTCAAGTTGTCCGTCTGGGGCTGGAGCCTCCTTGTCTGTCTTAAAGGGGCTTCAGGCCTGATTGAATTGCATTGCTGGATAGATGGACTGAAGCACCAACCAGTTCCTGCATCTGTTGTTTGCACCATAAGAATGTTATTTCTCTCTTTCATTTCGTTTTCTTTTTTCCTTTTGCAGTATGTACTGGCACAGAGAATAAACTGAGTACTCTGTCGGACCTGGACCAGCAGTATCGGACCCTACGTAAATACTACGAGAACTGCGAGGTGGTGATGGGTAACCTCGAGATCACCAGCATTGATCGCAGTCGTGACCTGTCCTTTCTTAGGGTAAGTACTCTGTGTGAGCCATTACTCACATTTCATATATGTATTCTTTTTTTTTTCTCTTTTTTTTCATAGTGTCCTGCAGTGCTGGGGAAAGTTACTTTGAAAAGTAATGCATTACAATATTGTTACTCCCTTAAAAAGTAACTAATTGCGTTTTTTAAGAAAAGTAATGTGTTAGGTTACTTCTGCTTTTTTCTCATGGTTTTTTAAATTACAAAAAAAGTTATATTTTGGGGAAAATGTAAGGCCCTTTCACACCAAAATGTAAATAATTAGACTAAAGGAAATGCAAATCCACGTGTGTACAGTAGAGGGTGCAGCTCAAACAAACGTTTCAGCTGTGCTGCCTTTCTGGATTGTAGAAGAGTAGGATGCAGGAGAAGAAAGTTTAACACTTCACCAATAAATCAAAATTTCTAGTCATTTTTGCTTATGGTCTAACTGAATCATCGAAGGTCAGCAGCAAGTACATTGAGATTAAATGCATAAAATGGGAAAAAGTAACTCAGATATCTTTTAAATTTAATGCGTTACTTTACTAGTTACTTGAAAAAAGTAATCTGATTATGTAACTCGAGTTACTTGTAATGTCCTGAAATTCTGAGCCATATCAAAGTCTGAGTTTTGAGGTTTTAATTTCGAGTTTTTAATTTTAAATACCATACTTGATTTGCCCGAGTCAGTTCAGTTTGCTTGGTTACTGTAACGCAATGGTCACACAAGCATGTAACATTTCTATGAACACTGCAATGGTTGTAATATGATGTCACACTCTATACCATCTTTTTTTTTTTAAAGCAATACACTACAGTGTAAATATTTTAACTAATCACCATACATTCCCCAGTTGATTAATCACAGTACATTGACAATATCTAAAGTTTCAAGAACAGAAAACTGAACATTGGGTTAAACCAGATTCAAAATTCTTGTTTCATTTTGTTGACATGTTAAGCCTAGTCCACACGTACACAGGTATTTTTGTCGTTTTTCCTCCTCTGTTTAAAAAAAAAAATTTGTGTCCACATGAAGACGCAAAAGCACGCCATGAAGCGCTGTCAAGAGCATGCCAAACCAACAGGTGGTGATATAACCCTAACCGTAAAGCCATGTTGGCCAATCAGAAGCCTGAAAAAAAGGTTATTATTGGTTCTGGTTCTGACGTCACAAGCCAAAATCTCTGGTTTCACTGTCTTTACCACAACACTGCAACTGGAGTTTCTGAAAAAAATCTTCACCCTAGCAGGAGTTTTCAAAAAAGTTTGGTTTCAGTGACCTAATACTGCGTCTGCGTGTGGACGAACGGCCAAACCGCATAGAAAAATCAGTTTTGAAAATACCCGTGATCGTGTGGACAGGGCCTTAGAGTTAAAGGTTTTTACAGAGGAGATTTTTGATATCTATTTTTATCAATCCATGAATCAACAACAGCCATCAAAAAAATAAATAAATAAAAAAAAAAAAAAAATTCTGAACTCAGATGTGCGCCACAATTCAAACCTGCTCATTTTTGTTCAGTTACTGTCAACCAACAGATCTTTGTTCACAATCGAGTTAGCTTCTTTGTTCATTAACTTAATTTCGTTGCCAATGACCTGTCTGAGTTCATTTAGTTCATTTTCCGGACAATACGTCTCATTGACTCCTCTTTAAGGCTGAAATCAGAAAAGCATATGGCAGAAGTATGCTAGAGAGTAGCATATAGTGTGGAATTGTGTACTTGTATGCCTCAGTCTTGTCCAAGTTGTTCAGTGAAAAGCATATTTGTTCGGTTGGTCCAACCAATGATATGCTACTTAAACTTCTATGCTATTTGTATATGAAGTCTTTGAAGTCAGTAAAAAGTAACCAAAGCAATCCTGTGGTTCAGAGAGAAGAGATTTCTGGGCTGTAAGTGCATGTACGTGAATGCGAATGTTCACTTAAAAGATTAGACGTTGCTATGTTCACGACCGAAACGCCACTAGTGAAGAAAAAAAGAGCTAGATGGGAGTCAGACCTCACTGCTCACCTCCCCCCATCACAATAGCCCTATCTTCCACATTGCAGCCGTACCATGATGAGGATAATGGGTAGTCAGAGAAAGGTCAGGGATCTTTTCTTCAGGAAGAACATTGGTGTAAATATTGTGCGTCTAATGTGTGTTCAGACGTGACTAGGCTTTATAAACTTCCTTGTGAACACGTGGCCAGCTATCACAAATCCCTTGCCTAACTTTAAGACCAATTTCAAATGATTTCATTCGATTTAATGGGAAATATAGGAAAACCTCATTGGAGTATTTTGAAGATGAGATGTGTGTAGCTCTAAATAGGCTGGTTTTGGCAGTTTTGATATAAAAAATAATTGAATATGTTCAAGTTATTCTAATTGAACTAATTATGGCATTTGAGGCATAAGATGTCGTGCAGTTATTAAAGGTGTAGTTTACCCGTAAAGTTTTACAGAGATCTTGTTCTTTTAAATTGAATCTTTTCAAGGAATCTGTTGATCCATTTCTAGGGTGACCAGATTTCTCATGGTGAAATGCAGAACGGGATTACATACAGTGGGTACGGAAAGTATTCAGACCCCCTTCAATTTTTCACTCTTTGTTGTATATTGCAGCTATTTGCTAAAATCATTTAAGTTTTTTTTTTTTTTTTTTCTCATTAATGTACAAACAGCACCCCATATTGACAGAAAAACACAGAATTGTTGACATTTTTGCAGATTTCTTAAAAAAGAAAAACTTAAATATCACATGGTCCTAAGTATTTAGACCCTTTGCTCAGTATTTAGTAGAAGCACCCTTTTGATCTAATACAGCCATGAGTCTTTTTGGGAAAGATGCAACAAGTTTTTCACACCTGGATTTGGGGATCCTCTGCCATTCCTCCTTGCAGATCCTCTCCAGTTCTGTCAGGTTGGATGGTAAACGTCGGTGGACAGCCATTTTCAGGTCTCTCCAGGGATGCTCAATTGGGTTTAAGTCAGGGATCTGGCTGGGCCATTCAAGAACAGTCACAGAGTTGTTGTGAAGCCACTCCTTCGTTATTTTAGCTGTGTGCTTAGGGTCATTGCAACCAGTTGTCCTGTCCCTGCAGCTGAAAAACACCCCCACAGCATGATGCTGCCACCACCATGCTTCACTGTTGGGACTGTATTGAACAGGTGATGAGCAGTGCCTGGTTGTCTCCACACACACCGCTTAGAATTAAGGCCAAAAAGTTCTATCTTGGTCTCATCAGACCAGAGAATCTTATTTCTCACCATCTTGGAGTCCTTCAGGTGTTTTTTAGCAAACTCCATGCTTTCATGTGTCTTGCACCAAGGAGAGGCTTCCGTCGGGCCACTCTGCCATCTTCTTTACCTCTCTAACCAAGGCTCTTCTCCCCCGATAGCTCAATTTGGCTGGAAGGCCAGCTCTAGGAAGAGTTCTGGTCATCCCAAGGATTATGGAGGCCACTGTGCTCTTAGGAACCTTAAGTGCAGCAGAACTTTTTTTTGTAACCATGGCCAGATCTGTGCCTCGCCACAATTCTGTCTCTGAGCTCTTCAGGCAGTTCCTTTGACCCCATGATTCTCATTTGCTCTGACCATGTGACATTTTCAGTTTTTCTTTTTAATAAATCTGCAAAAATGTCAACAATTCTTTGAAAAAGAAAGAAAAAAGTTTTTTCTGTCAAATATGGGGTGCTGTGTGTACATTGAGAAAAAAAATTAACTTAAATGATTTTAGCAAATGGCTGCAATATAACAAAGAGTGAAAAATTTAAGGGAGTCTGAATAACGCCTGTACTCCACTGTAATTCATGATATAAGAAATGTTATTTTTATAATGATATATATCATATAGTTATTTTATTTTTTGCTATATAAAAAAGTACAAATCAGCAAATTACAAACAATAGTACAAATACGATAGTTACAAAGTAATACAAAATTAAATAAACTTGAATAAACTTGGATCTACAAACCCGATTCCCAAAAAGTTGGGACACTGTACAAATTGTGAATAAAAACAGAATGCAATGATGTGGAAGTTTCAAATTTCAATATTTTATTCAGAATACAACATAGATGACATATCAAATGTTTATACTGAGAAAATGTATAATTTTGTATAATTTTAAGGGAAATGTATAATTTTAAGGGAAAAATAAGTTGATTTTAAATTTCATGGCATCAACACATCTCAAAAAAGTTGGGACAAGGCCATGTTTCCCACTGTGTGGCATCCCCTCTTCTTTTTATAACAGTCTGCAAACGTCTGGGGACTGAGGAGACAAGTTGCTCAAGTTTAGGAATAGGAATGTTGTCCCATTCTTGTCTAATACAGGCTTCTAGTTGCTCAACTGTCTTAGGTCTTCTTTGTCGCATCTTCCTCTTTATGATGCGCCAAATGTTTTCTATGGGTGAAAGATCTGGACTGCAGGCTGGCCATTTCAGTACCCGGATCCTTCTTCTACGCAGCCATGATGTTGTAATTGATGCAGTATGTGGTCTGGCATTGTCATGTTGGAAAATGCAAGGTTTTCCCTGAAAGAGACGACGTCTGGATGGGAGCATATGTTGTTCTAGAATTTGGATATACCTTTCAGCATTGATGGTGCCTTTCCAGATGTGTAAGCTGCCCATGCCACACGCACTCATGCAACCCCATACCATCAGAGATGCAGGCTTCTGAACTGAGCGCTGAGAACAACTTGGGTTGTCCTTGTCCTCTTTAGTCCGGATGACATGGCGTCCCAGTTTTCCAAAAAGAACTTCAAATTTTGATTCGTCTGACCACAGAACAGTTTTCCACTTTGGGACTGTCCCAGGAAAAACGGGACGTCTGGTCACCCTATCCATTTCACAAAACTAATATGAATGATTTGTTCACTGAAATAGCGATGTGATTCATTGAAAACATTTGACTTTAAAGAACAGTTCACTCATTAATCAGACTTCAGTGATCAAATTGTTCATCTAAATTTTGTGAACTGGATTAATTGATCACTGGATCAATTAATCCAGTTCACAAAACGTATATGAACAATTCTCTGTTCCAGTGAACGGATTAGATATAAAAAAAAAAATTTTTTTGTGTGATTTGCTCACGATCTGAACATTCTTTTGAAAAACCAGTACGAATGATTTGTTCACTGAAGTAGCAGTGTTTAATTCATGATTGAATTGTTCATTTGAGACGAATCTTTTCAATTTCACTGTATATCGTTCACAAAACCAGAATGATTCATTCACTAATTGGGCTGATATGGTTCTCAATCTTACAGACTCAATGATTAAGGCTTAAACTTCAGTCTGTTCCTTACGCAAACCTAATCTATGGCTACAGCTGACTTTCAGTTTAGCATACACATTTGTATAGTATTGGTGGGGCTTATTTTTGGTAATTTTTTGCAGTTTAAGAAATGTGGTGAATACAAACTTTGTGTACACGGAAACATTTTTTACACAAGGTTTGTAATGACATAAGGGTGAATAAATAATGTCAGAATTTTTAATTTTGAGGAGAATTATTGCTTTAAAGACTCAAATAGAGGCTAAGAGGACCTTAGTGGACTCTCCTCATCACAGGGCCCGGGACAGCATTCCCAGTTGTCCTGTATGATGCCAGCCTTAAAGGTCCATCAGTTTTTTCGTAGAGGTGTGGATGGAGTTTCTGCATTACTAAAAGTTCTTCTCACCACAAAAACACACAACACCACCCCTCAGGTCAGGAAGACTATGCAACTGTGTCGGGCAACCATTGGCCTCCTGCTGAGGTAATTGGCCAATGCAATCGCTAGTATCAAAGTATATGCGCTGACAAACAGTCATATTATTGCTTAGGCTAAATAGGATGATAGTTAGGGAGAAGAACACTCTGTGATTAGACATCAATCTAAAAACAATTCCGGTCTATGTTTATTTCGCCGCACCTTAGGGGATGATGGAGCACAGCGAAAACCACTCATAGGAAGATGCTTTAACATTTAGACTGCCATCTTTGTAGGCCAATGAGGTCTTGGTGTATCTAGAGGCCTCAGTTGCACAGGTTAATTGAACTTGTTAATTGAGAACAACAGCAGGGGCAAAGGGTGGAGTCACATGTGTATTTTTGGTAGGATTTTTAATATTTTAAAGCATTAATATCACACATCCCCAGGGTCTTCACGTCAGTTGGGGAAAACTTCACCTTGAAGAGACGAGGAGGAGAAGAGAAATCTTTTCAGCAGTTGACTAGCCGTCTCTTGGGTGATTGAAACTGATGCTTTCTTTTTTAAAGATAGCTGGAGATTGATGGCCACTTCCAAAACAGCCAGAATAGCTTTAGTGGTAAACAGAGTTCATCTTCTCGTGCCTTCAGGGCTGATGAATTAAACCCTCTATGTGATGAATAACTGTAATTCTGCCCTCTTAAAAATTCCACATTTCTCTTTTAAAAGCAAAGGTTACATCGCATCCCAGAGTTAGATGTTTTGCATGGTCATTCAGTCCATGTGGACAGTTGCTGTGTTTCCATTCCATTTATGCGCATTTTAAATTTGCGTGAATTTAAACACTTGACATTTGCATAAACTCTCCAAATTTCCATAAGGTTTGCGCTAGGCTAATGTGGACCGTATTTTCACTAGACGTGTTTCCAAACATGGTTCTACTGTTGAACGTTTTGCATTCTCTTTTGTCAGATTTTCCAAAATACATTTTAAAAAGTGTAAAACATTTGTAGGGAAATCCAGCTACTGACACCCTCTTGCAAGAATCCACCATCTTTGATTAGGCTGTATTTTCGGCCCTCCATCCACATATAATGCATTATATGCTTAGTTCAGGATTTAATGAGCCGATATAGAGTTAATAACCGGTTATCATTTCCAAGAGGAAAGCGTAAATATTTCCACAAGGCAGCATGTCATTAGGCTGAAGATTAGATACTGCAGAGTGCCTAGAGTGCGAGGTCTGATTGGAAATATTACTAGATACGGTGTTGCCATGGAGCCCTGACAGGGACCAGAACTGTTCTTCTTTTTAATTTCACGCTTTTTTTTTTTTCTCATTGACTGTCTCTTTTTCTTGCTATGTATTTTTTTCTTTTCTTTTTTTCCCTCATGTTGTCTGTTAGGCAGTTAAAGTGGCTTCCCAAAAAAAGCTTCCCAGAATAGCTTGCAGATCCTGAACTGAAGTGATCAGAAGTTGTCTTTTGGCACTGTAGCGCTCAACTGACTTTGTTAAAGGGTCATCGGTTTTAAACTGTCAGTGACATTTTGCAGATTTAGAGTAGGGGTATATAAAAACATTGCTAGCAGTGTATTTAAAAAGTCATGAACATTATGTAATGCTTAACAGATCAGTAGGTCCGTCAAATATGAATATATATGCAAGCATATATTGAAGTGTTAATATATATATAGAAAATTAACATAAAAGTATACTGTATGGACTACAATTCTGGGTGACTTATATAAATTATTGTTTTATGTCTTAAATAAGCAAATTCTAAATAAAACAATCGCATAGGGATGGAAACTCAGTGTTTTTTACAGCCCGAGGCATCTCTGAGCTCGGATTGGCCAAAGGTTGCTACTGTCAGAAACATTCACCTCCACTTCATATAAACTTTCCTATTTGTTTGCTGACTCTAAATATTGATTTAAATCAAACTTACCTTGAAATAGAGGACATTGTAGGGTTGTTTTCCTGGCAAATGCTGTCTAAGCAGCCTTTGTTGTGTGGGATGTGAATACTTGGTTCTCCATTTAACCCTGAGAATATGCAACTCAGTCTTATGATGATGAGATGCAATTTACTTCCATAAACTTTAAAATGGTACAGAGAAGTTGAAAATAAATCATTTTGTTTGGTAATGGATGACTCACTGGCTTTTATTTAAAAACCAAGTAAACTACATATACATACTAACAGTAGTAATAGAGCGATAACCGGAATTTTTCAGCTTTCAACAGCAGTGTTGTTTATAGACTTTGAGGCAAGTTTGTCCATCTCTAGCAATGGTCATATATTGCTCTAAATAAAAGACTGTGATAAAAGCAAGACGTCTTTACACAAGGACAAAAAAACAAAAAAAAAAGCAGTTATATTTTATGACAAAATGGACTAAAATTATGAGAGCAGTTTTATTTGTGTGTTAGTTTGGTAAAATTGACATGGAGTAATGTAAATTCTGAATATGCTTTGAATGTCTAAATCAAAAATAGGATAAAGTATTGGAAACGTATTGGAAACGTATTGGAAATCAGTTGCAGTAGTGTTTAGGGGATAGTGACGATACGCTTAGCACATGATATGCACACGTGATTATACACTCTAGATATTGGGTTCACGAGAACGAGACGAAACAATATTTTTAAGAAACACTATTTAAGTATTTTATTTGATTGAAAGTCACAAAATGCGAAACAAAAAACGTATCATTTAACTAATCTACGGCTGTCATTAAAGGTGCACTATGTAACTTTTCCGTCCGCTAGAGGTCGCCTATTCAAAACAAAGGCATAGTTTGATGACGCCAAGTTTGAGCGCAGAATCTTGGGACATGTGGTCTTCACCTCACAGCCGGTGGAAAAGAATCGGGATAGGACTCGGGCAGAAATCATGTTCATGGATGCGGTTATTAACGTTACTGTAGTATGAAGCAGAGCAAGGCCGCTGGAGCGATTGTTACACAACACGCGCCTCACGAGCAGCAGGACTTTTATTATGACGATATTATTTGACAATTAATTGAGCAATTGGATAATATATATATATTTTTTAAATAGAACAATAGCTTTTAAAATGACTTAATATGTATACAGTACAATAACAACAAGGCAATAATAATTGGTTCAAATAAAATAAAAGCAAGTCATTTTATGTTTTTTTTTTTGAACAACACTGTTATAATACATCATGTAATATACATACTATAAACATAATCAAATTATGTACATTATATATTATAACAAATACCTGAAGAGAGTGCCAGTGGTCTGGTGATTGTTGTTGTTACACTATACAACCTGATCAAATATTTTTTTAAGCTCTAATTTCTTGAACAACAACATGCAAACTCAGAACGAGGGTTAAACTTTTATTTTGAAATCGTGGTCAACAACTATTTGCATATTTAAAAACATACTGTTGTATTCTCCTGTGTTAGCGTGGGTTTATGAATGATAGCACTATGCTATATTATGATTTTTAAATTGTTTTAATATATCACGCATCCTTATAAAACGATCTAATAATGCGGTTCATGGATTCTCATATGTGGAATGCGCTACTTCCGGTTAATTTGCAATCGAGGATTTTCTAAAATCAAGCACTCAGATTTAATCAAGTAATCGTGACAGCCCTACACTAATCATCCTGTAATGAATGTCACTTCAGTTCCATTTTTTTCTGAGTATGAAGTATCATATGCTGTAAAAGACAGAACAATATAATGCAAGCACTGTAAAATGTTTTGCTACAAACTCAGTCATGCTGATATCACGAGACAGCTTTTCACCTTGGTTTTTTTTATATCATGAGATCTCGTGGCACAAGATATCATCACACCTCTAATAGTGTTTCTAAATTCCCAAAAATGCACAGTAATGAAGTTCATGCACTTTATACCCCTGGTAATGTAGTTTTTCCAGGGCCAAGTGCTTTACATGTGCTACGTTAGATCAGCTGTGATCGAGAGACGTTTTCACAGTGCCCTTCAATATTAATGAAGACTAATGAAGTGTTTGGGAGTCCATGTCTTTCAGCTCTGCCTGGATGGGATTGACAATCGCAATTAGCAAACTCTCAAGTTCATTTCCATCATGAAGACAGGCTTGAAAGGGGAGGAGTGAGAAGGAGCAAGAGAGGAGGGGAATTTCATTTACTTTGGGAATCATTTGTAAAATATTGGTGCAATTAGAGGACACAAAGCAAAAATACCACATTCACAGAATATCAGTACATGACTGTCAGATAAAAATAAAGCATATTATTATTATTGTTAGTGCTGTCAAATTGAATTTAATCTCTTTCAAAACATGTACTGTGTATAATTATACACACACACACACACACACACACATTCATGTATATAAGAAATATTTGCATGTGTATATACTTTATACAATTTATATTATATACAGTACTGTGTGCAAAAGTCTTAGGCACGTTGGTATTTTCACATGAAAAATGTTTTTAAGCCAGTTATTTATATCTTTTACTGTAGGTGTGTCAGCAAACATTAATTTTGCAATTAATTCTAATAATCCAGTGAGATGATTTTTTTTTTTTTTTGTCTGACAGCAGCCGGTATGATCTGATCTCACCATCATCAAGTCTGTCTGTGATTACATAAAGAAACAGAAAACTAAGGCAACGTCTCCCAGACACTTCCTGCAAAACTACAGTACTATGAAAAGTTTAGGCACTCGTCAGAATGAGTGAGAATGCTGTCAAAAATAATAACGTAAATAGCTTTTATTTATGAATTAACTTGGGGTGACCACCCTTTGGCTTTTGTCACCTGCATCTATTCCTACACCTATTCATGTAGCTTTGCAGGAAGGTTTCCTCAAGTGTCTTGGAGACGTTGCCACAGTCCTTCTGGATTTAGTTCTTCTGTTTCTTCATGTAATCACAGACAGAATCAATGAAGATGAGATCAGATCTCCATGTGGAGCATCGATTCAAGATTCAAGAGTTTTATTTGTCACATACACAGTTATATACAGAATATACAACCGGCAGTGAAATGTAAACAGGTCCACTCCATGGACAGTGCAAATTCACAGTGGAAAAACACAAGGGGGAAATTATAATAGAAATAGAATAAAATATACTATATATATATATATATATATATATATATATATATATATATATATATATATATATATATATATATATAATATTTCTGTAGAATTATAAATAATCAAGTCAAGTAGAAGAAAAAGTAAAAATAAAGAAGTGGAATAAAATAAGTGAAGTAAACTGTTCAGTGAGTAAACTGTAGACTTATAAATATGTGGTTAACAAATGTATAAGAGTATAATGTGCAAACAGGTAAACTATTAGAGGTTTATAACAGGTTGTTACACAGTAACAACGAGAACAGAAAGTGCAGTGCAATGTCAGTATATCGATGGTCACGTGATGTTAAGTGACTGAGTTCAGGAGTCTGATGGCCTGGGGAAGAAGCTCCTCCTGAGTCTCTCAGTTTTGGCCATCAGGCCGGAGCGCTTACCAGATGGCAGCAGCATGAAATGAGGGTTTGCAGGGTGATTAGAGTCCTTGATGATCTTGGTAGCTCTACCTTTGCAGCGTTTGGTGTAGGCGTCCTGCAGAGACGGGAGAGCTGACCCTGAGATACGCTCGGATAAGCGCACGACTCTTTGCAGGGCTTTGCGGTCATGACTGGTGCTGTTCCCATACCACGCTGTGATGCACTGAGTTAGTACACTTTCTATCGCCCCTAAATAGAAAGTTTTCAGGATAGCTGGTGAAACCCTGAATTTCCTCAGCTGGCGCAGGTGGTACAGTCTTTGCCTGGCTTTTTCACCTGTGTCTGAATATGAGCAGTCCAGGTCAGGTCCTCGGAGATGTTTACACCCAGGTACTTGAAGCTGCTCACTCTCTCTACTGGTGACCCGCTGATCATGAGAGGGGAGTATGTCCGTTGCTGTCTCTTCCTGGACTTCAGGAAGAGACAGCAACGGACATACTCCCCCTCATGATCAGCAGGTCACCATAAATTCCGTGGTATGGGAACAGCACCACCATAGAGGCTATTGTCAGACTCTTTATGCATACACAAATCTTACTGGATTATTAAAATGAATGGCAATTAATTTATAAATGTAAACTGATATTTCCTACTGACACACTACAGCAAAAGATATGAATAACTGGCTTAAACCCACTTTTTGTGTGTAAAAATACTAGCGAGCCTAAGACTTTTGCACAGCACTGTATAATTATAAATATTTAATATATAAATATAACATATTTTTCTTAAATATACACATGCATGTGTGTGTATTTATTTATACATAATAATTACAAGTTTTACACTCACATATATTATGTAAACAAACTTATTTTGGATCACGATTAATCAATTTGTCAGCACTAATTATTATTATTATTATTATTATTATTATTATTATTATTATTATTATATAAATATAGAATATAAATATATATATAAATATACATATTACTTTAATTATATTTTTGTTCTAATGATAATAATAGTCATAATAATCATACTAATTGTATTATTATTGGTATCATTTAATGTTATATTGACATTAAATTATTTTTACATTTATTAACATTAATGGTAACACTTTACAATAAGGTTTTATTAGTTAACTACTTTAGTTAACATGAATTAAGAATGAACAATAATTCTACAGCATTTATTAATCTAAATTAATGTTAATTTCAACATTTACTAATACATTATTTGTAAACTAACATGAACAATAAATGAACGACAAAGATTAATAAATACTGTAACAAATGTTTTGTTCATTGTTGGTTCATGTTAGTTAACACATTAATATTATACTTAATATTAATTTTGTAAAATGTCTGTGTTTGAGGATATTTTTATTTACTTTTGTACAATAAGCGAATTTGGTATGATGTAAAATCTGGGTCCTTTAACAAAACGAGTTGAGTCCCTGAAACTTTTTGCCTCATGTTTATGCACGCACAGTTTAATGGAGTTTGAGAAGAAATATAAACACTCCCACACATGCATGGAAAAAGAGTGGACGAGAGAGACCTGTTTCTGGGCTCCTGGCCCGCTCCAGCGTCTCCGCACTTCTGCCTACGGCGAATGTCAGCACAGGTTCACATTCACAAAGACTCGGCACACGCGGCGGTGCTGCAGTCAGGGATGTCTCACTTCCCGTAATGATGAGTGTCGTCCAGCTCTGGCAGAGCGACAACACCTCAGGAGACAGTGTGGAAGAAAGAGCAGGTGTTTGAGCTGAAGGAAGAGACAGTGATATAGTGAGACAAGGACAAGAGCAACAGGCAAGCATTATGGCATTTTGTTTACTAGTGTTGGTTTGTATGTGTTTGGGACCAGTCAGTGTTTGTCAGCACAAGGTCTGTGTCTGTCTTTTGTGGATGACTAGCAGACATATTTTGAGGCATGTAGAAGGCAGAAAAGAAAGTCTAAGATTCTTTACCCCTCACTTCTTTCCTTAATATACATATTTTCTACAGATATGTGTGAATGTGCATATCCCAAACAATTTACATGCTATCCAGAGTTTTGATGGAAATGTTTCTAGTTTTGGCTGGCAAAGATTTATACTATAGCTCAGTGGTTCCCAACCACGTCCCTTGGGGCCCACCAACAGTGCACATTTTGCATGTCTCCTCAATCAAACACACCTGATTCAGGTCATCTGCTCATTAGTAGTGACTCCAAAATCTGATGTGGGTGTGTCAGATAAAGGAGACATGCAAAACGTGCACTGTTGGTGGGCCCCCAGGAACGTGGTTGGGAACCACTGCTATAGCTAATAGAGTAAACAAATCTGGCCTATGGTGGGCTATTGAGTTGCCCTCAAAGATGAACACATTTTTATTTATATATTTATTTTGCCATATTGAAGACATTGGTACACTTGTATAAAGAAGCCAGTTTCTGCTTTTTCCAGAGTAAAATAATGGCGATTGCAACTTTCTCATAATTGAAACTTCATATAGTCTTAATGTCTCACAACTCTGACTTTATTTCTCATAATTGTGACTTTATATGCTTATTTCTTTCATTCAAAAGTTTGGGGTCGATACGTTTTTTTAAAGATATCTCTAGTGCTCACCAAAGCTGCATATTATGAAATGTTATTACAATTTAAAATAACTGTTTTCTATTTTAATGTACTCCAGTCTTCAGTGATCCTTCAGAAATCATTCTAATATGTTGATTTTCTGCTCAAGAAACATTTATTATTATTAATGTTGAAAATGGTTGTACTGCTTATTTTTTCCCCTTTTTCAGGATTATTTCATTATAGATAGTTCAAAAGAATATCATTTATTTGAAATTGAAATCTTTTGTAATATAATGAATGTCTTTACTGTCACTTTTGATCAATTTGATGCATTACTTTAATTAAAAAAATAAAAACTTAAAAAAACTTTTGAATTAGGCTATTATTATTATTATTATTATTATTATTATTATTATTATTATTATTATTATTATTCTGAGGTGGAATCAAACTTCCATGCATGGATGGTCGCATGATAAATGCAGTTTAAAGGTTCTACATTTCTCTGTCAGAAACTCAGCCCAGGTTGTTGTCGTTCACTCATCTATGATGTGGTAGTTGGTGTGCTTGACCCTCATAACCTCACAGCAGGAAAGTACAGCTAAGGTTGTGCTGGTCATGTGTTTAATAATGGCTGGGTCAGTGTTTAGTGGGGAAGGCTGGAGTTCACAGGGTCTGTCCTGACTCTTTGTGTCAGGAAGATGTATGAGCTATAGTCAGGGCACATCCTCCCATCACAGTGCACACTAATGATGCTACAAGCCCTGATGGACACCTTCATTACAGTCAGATCCATCATTCCACTGTTTCTTTACACCACTTCAGTGTTGAGGAAGCTACTTTGAAACTATATCTTGCCAAACTGCAAGCTACAAATAATTTAAAGTAGTTCAATTACAATCATGCTTCTCTTTTTGATTAGTTAGCTACACTGAAAGATATATTCAGTTTCAATGTATTGAATGATGTGCAGTCCAGGTGGAACCATTCTTGATTTGGACTGTTAATTGGTTACCTCTGTTGTACATGAAATTCTTGTCATTTCTATAGTTTTTTGAGTAATGTTTGAGCAAGGCTTGTAAAAAAATGCATGAGCATTGTGTGTTTTATTTAATATTGCAAAAAAGTGTATTTCAAGTCAAAACTACAAGATTCAGAATCAGTAAGTATCTCCATAAGTACTAGTCTTTTTTTTTTTTTACAACATCATTGATTGATTTATTGATTTATTTATTATTATTATCATTATTTTTATTTATTTATTTATTTATTTTTGCTACTGATCGTATACTCAGGCATGGAAGGGTAATTGTAGGGTAAACCGGGGCTAATTGTCACACATCAGAGACTTCAGACTTGACTCGGGACTCGACCTGAAATGACTTCAGACTTGACTCGGGACTCGACCCGAAATGACTTCAGACTTGACTCGACTTCAGACTTGACTCGGGACTCGACCGAAATGACTTCAGACTTGACTCGGGACTCGACCCGAAATGACTTCAGACTTGACTCGGGATTCGACCTGAAATGACTTCAGACTTGACTCGGGACTCGACCTGAAATGACTTCAGACTTGACTCGGGACTCGACCTGAAATGACTTCAGACTTGACTCGGGACTCGACCTGAAATTACTTCAGACTTGACTCGGGACTCGACCTGAAATTACTTCAGACTTGACTCGACTCGACAAAAAAGACTCATGAAATTTTAAAATTAAAACTTTAATCCTTATCTATCGTAAATGAGAAAAAAAAAAAAAAAAACCTTTAGTTGAATGTTATAATATCTGCTTCACATGTGCGTGACATGGTAGATCGGAACCCTTGTCATATAATTTGATTATGGATGTCCATGTATTGCGTGCGTCATAAGAGTCCCATGTAACATGACAGGATCCATCGTGCCATATGTTCTCATGTTTGGATGTATTGCTGTGTCAGATCGGCTAGATGCAAAGAATGTGTTAAAAACAATTAAAGACACCGGAACGTCATTTTATTAGACATCGCATCCACAAAGGTTAGTGACTTTAACTCACACAGCTCGCTGTTTTACTGTGGTGTAGCTGGGTGGCTCTTTTGGATTGCCTGCCTATTAAAACATGACCTCTAACCTTTAAACCTAGAACTACGTTTTACTGTTATCAATCTTTTCACAGCTCTTCTCTCTCTTAATGTGTGTCTACGAGTGAGAGATAGAAAGATGTTAACCCATTTATTTCTTAAAGAGTGTATTTTAACGTATCACAATCAGCATGCGTACAGTTTTCTATTGACTAGAAACAACTAGAAACATTCAGAAGTTTGATATTTTCTGATAATGTCTGTCGTCAATAACAACGCTGTATAATGAACATGACTGCCGCCATCTTGTGTCCATTCAGCGACTGTATTGAAAATGACTACTCGTCTTGTTGCCAGGACAATTGTTTTTTATTTTACATCATAATGGATTATAACGTAACAGGCTGGATGTATCCCTTACATCTTAGGACGATAGAAAGGTCATATATTTTGTCTAAATTCTAAAAAAAACATTTTTAAAAAATTAGATTTTTTTTTTTTTAAGACATAAAATGACTTGAGACTCCAGTGATAAAGACTCCAGACTTGACTTGAGACTCCAGTGATAAAGACTTCAGACTTGACTCTGACTCCTCGGACTCCAGTGATAAAGACTCCAGACTTGACTCAGACTCCAGTGATTAAGACTCCAGACTTGACTTGAGACTCCAGTGATAAAGACTCCAGACTTGACTTGAGACTCCAGTGATAAAGACTTCAGACTTGACTCGGACTCCAGTGATAAAGACTCCAGACTTGACTCGGACTCCAGAATTGACTCGGACTCCAGTGATAAAGACTCCAGACTTGACTCGGACTCCAGAATTGACTCGGACTCCAGTGATAAAGACTCCAGACTTGACTTGAGACTCCAGTGATAAAGACTCCAGACTTGACTTGAGACTCCAGTGATAAAGACTTCAGACTTGACTCGGACTCCTCGGACTCCAGTGATAAAGACTCCAGACTTGACTCAGACTCCAGTGATAAAGACTCCAGACTTGACTCAGACTCCAGTGATAAAGACTCCAGACTTGACTTGAGACTCCAGTGATAAAGACTCCAGACTTGACTTGAGACTCCAGTGATAAAGACTCCAGACTTGACTTGAGACTCCAGTGATAAAGACTTCAGACTTGACTCGGACTCCTCTGACTCCAGTGATAAAGACTCCAGACTTGACTCGGACTCCAGTGATAAAGACTTCAGACTTGACTCTGACTCCTCGGACTCCAGTGATAAAGACTCCAGACTTGACTCGGACTCCAGTGATAAAGACTCCAGACTTGACTCGGACTCCAGAATTGACTCGGACTCCAGTGATAAAGACTCCAGACTTGACTCGGACTCCAGTGATAAAGACTCCAGAATTGACTCGGACTCCAGAATTGACTCGGACTCCAGTGATAAAGACTCCAGACTTGACTTGAGACTCCAGTGATAAAGACTCCAGACTTGACTTGAGACTCCAGTGATAAAGACTTCAGACTTGACTCGGACTCCAGTGATAAAGACTCCAGACTTGACTCGGACTCCAGAATTGACTCGGACTCCAGTGATAAAGACTCCAGACTTGACTCGGACTCCAGAATTGACTCGGACTCCAGTGATAAAGACTCCAGACTTGACTTGAGACTCCAGTGATAAAGACTCCAGACTTGACTTGAGACTCCAGTGATAAAGACTTCAGACTTGACTCGGACTCCTCGGACTCCAGTGATAAAGACTCCAGACTTGACTCAGACTCCAGTGATAAAGACTCCAGACTTGACTTGAGACTCCAGTGATAAAGACTTCAGACTTGACTTGAGACTCCAGTGATAAAGACTCCAGACTTGACTCGGACTCCAGAATTGACTCGGACTCCAGTGATAAAGACTCCAGACTTGACTCGGACTCCAGTGATAAAGACTCCAGAATTGACTCGGACTCCAGAATTGACTCGGACTCCAGTGATAAAGACTCCAGACTTGACTTGAGACTCCAGTGATAAAGACTCCAGACTTGACTTGAGACTCCAGTGATAAAGACTCCAGACTTGACTTGAGACTCCAGTGATAAAGACTTCAGACTTGACTCGGACTCCAGTGATAAAGACTCCAGACTTGACTCGGACTCCAGAATTGACTCGGACTCCAGTGATAAAGACTCCAGACTTGACTCGGACTCCAGAATTGACTCGGACTCCAGTGATAAAGACTCCAGACTTGACTTGAGACTCCAGTGATAAAGACTCAGACTTGACTTGAGACTCCAGTGATAAAGACTTCAGACTTGACTCGGACTCCTCGGACTCCAGTGATAAAGACTCCAGACTTGACTCAGACTCCAGTGATAAAGACTCCAGACTTGACTCAGACTCCAGTGATAAAGACTCCAGACTTGACTTGAGACTCCAGTGATAAAGACTCCAGACTTGACTGGGACTCCAGTGATAAAGACTCCAGACTTGACTCGGACTCCAGAATTGACTCGGACTCCAGTGATAAAGACTCCAGAATTGACTCGGACTCCAGTGATAAAGACTCCAGAATTGACTCGGACTCCAGTGATAAAGACTCCAGACTTGACTCGGACTCCAGTGATAAAGACTCCAGACTTGACTCGGACTCCAGAATTGACTGGGACTCCAGTGATAAAGACTCCAGACTTGACTCGGACTCCAGTGATAAAGACTCCTGACTTGACTCGGACTCCAGAATTGACTCGGACTCCAGAATTGACTGGGACTCCAGTGATAAAGACTCCAGACTTGACTCGGACTCCAGTGATAAAGACTCCTGACTTGACTCGGACTCCAGAATTGACTTGGACTCCAGTGATAAAGACTCCAGACTTGACTCGGACTCCAGATAAAAGACTTGTGAACATCTCTGTCACACATTGAATTTGTTACAATGACTGGTTTTATTTGTAATTTTATGCAATTTAAAAGTACACTTTCATTGGCCAAAACTTTTTTGTATATGTTACTTTTAAAATTTTTGCTGTTTTGTATTTCATAATTGAAAAGTGTATAATTCCATTTCAGGCTCCATTGGAACAACCATCACAGCAATAGTGGGTAATAATTTTCCTGGGTAATAATGGAGGGAAAACATTCATTAGTAGGGGTGTAACGAGACACTTAGCTCACGAGACGAGACACGAGATTGGGTTCACGGGAACAAGACTAGACAAGATTTTTGCGTAGTATTCTTAAAGAAATCCTCAATGACAGAATTCATGACTGGAAAAATAGTCTGCAGGTGCATTTTGAAATGTTTTAACAAATCATTTTGTAATGAATGTCAGTCTAGTTCTACTTTTTGAGTAGGAATTGTCATATGCATTGAAAGACAACAATATACAAGCACTGTAAAAGGTTTTACCACAAACTCAACTGACTGGCTTCTCTTCTATATGATTTCACACGAGTCTCTTCAGACCTTACTGTACATGAGTTATGAGCTTCCAGATCTTCTGATTGAGGCTGTGTGTGACCTCCTAATGGAGCTCCTTTCCACAAATTGAACATAGAAATAAAAACAGTATAAATAATAAAAATAAATAAAAAATTTTCTTTGTCTTATTAAGTGCAACCATAATCAAAGTACACTCTCAATATACAAAGTACCATCAGAGACGAGAGCTAAGAGGTAGCTACACAACCCAGCCTAGATAGCTTTGATATAGTGAGACTATTGTATGTAGCCTAATTTGTGCGCATCAAGGAGCTTGAGTTTTGCTTTCGTTTTTACTTTCGTACTCTGTGTATTTGGAGCGGAGTGTGGATTCTACAAAATAAGACATTTATCAGACGCTTAGGCTCTGTTGTGCGACGAATCCTCCACCATGGTCTTGTCAGTCATCTCGCCTTACTCTCGTCACGTGATCAGTGAACTGTGATTCCTGCTGCACTGTGATACACAGAGCAGACGTTTACATTTGAAGCAACCATTATCCAACTGAATGAAATGTTTTTTATTTCTATAAAAAGGGCAAATGACAGTGGAGTTGGTGCCGCGGTGGGCACCGTAATGTAATGTAAATGTAGCGGTGGCATATTCTATGCTAATTTCACCTCACGCTTCGTCATGACGATATCGCGAGACAGCTTTTCACTCGGCAAAATAATATTGTGAGATGTTGTGGCACGACATCTCGTCACACCCTATGCATTAGCTTAGTGTACTTTAAGGTATACTACTGTTAATTTTTAAAATAAATTAATACTTTTATTAAGCAAGGATGCATTAAATGGATCACAAGTAACAGTAAAGACATTTATAATGTAACAAAATATTTATATTCCAAAACAATGCTGTTCTTTTGAGCTTTCTATTCATCAAAAAATCCTGCAAAAAATGTTCAAGATTGATGATAGAAATGTTTCTTGATCACTAAATCATCATATTAGAATGATTTCTGAGAAATCATGTGACTGAAGACTGAGAGTGAAAATAGTGAAAATTCAGCTTTTCCATTACAGGAATAAATTACATATTAAGTTATATTAAAATGGAAAAGTTATTGTGAATTGTACTAATGTTCCACAATATTACTGTTTAACTGTTTTTATTTTTGATCAAATAAAGGAAGACTTTATTTCAGAAACATGAAAAATCTTACTTACTCCAAAATCTTGAATGGAAGTTTATATGTCTATACTGAGAAATATTCACTTGAGAACAAAGTGTGACAAGAAGCCCCAGTCTCTCCTCAAGTGCATGAAGGTGACTTTCAGCAGAGCAGAAGCATGTCATGAAGGCGACAAGCTCGGCTGTTTGCAGGAACTTCCTCCGTGTTAACTGAGATGTCTTACACCCACCACAACAGAGCGCAACCTGACAAGCACTCCGCTCTCATATACACTTTCCAATCCCAGAGAAAGGAGAAGCAGACAGATAAAGAGCGTCAAAGAGAAAGAGAGAGAAACAAGATAAAGAGGAGGAGAAGCGTTGGTTTCTTATCTCAACAGAACACCGGTCATTGAATAAAGAGTATGAGAGGAAAAGCAGCAAGGGAGTCACAATAGTCTGTCCGGGGGCCGCACTTACGCTAGCCGTCTCGCTGTCCTATCTCCCCTCCGCTCTCCATAGCGAGAAGGTGAATCTGAGGCTAGACCACTCTCGCACGCTAAATGAAATCAATTTACACAAAAGCAGCACTCACTCCAGGCTCTCAGTATGGGTCGTGTCAGGCTCACCATGCTTACAATAGCTGAACATACTTTATTAACTGCTGCTTCCTTATAACAAAGCCATCTGGAATTAAGTGGAGATCTCCCCCATCCGCATTCTCATTCACAATATGAGACACCTTTTAATGGGTTCTCTGGAGCTGTGTTGGAGAAGCTTCCCATAGTCATGTCCAGACTAAATCTGAGTCTATTTCGCCATTGCTTTTGTACAAGTCTAAGTAAAATCTTTTTAGTTTTTTCTTTTCAAGAAAGGGAAGTTCACATAAAAATAAACCCACACAATTTTTATCCTTTTTTTTTTTTTTTTTTTTTTTTTTTTTTTGCTGAATGTCCACTTGATAGGAATTTTGTTTGTTAGCTTAAACCACAGTATACTAGTTGGCTGCTCTCTTATTTTAATATCGAAAAAACTGTCTGTTACGATTGGTCTACCGCTTACAGCGCTTGTAAGAAGTTTATGTCTATTAGCATAACTGTTATTCAGCTGTGTCCGGAGGCTTCCACAGTCCTCAGCGATTGCACACACTGTAAAGACCGTAACAATGATATTGATTACCAATCCGAGGGTGAGTCCTATGATGAACCATTGGAAGAACTAGTTATTCCACCCTAACCTCCATTACAAGGACGACTTAAGCAGGATGTGTATATTTCTAATTTAGTGCGGTGCACATGCGGGAACTGTATCAATATCAATGTATATGTTAGCAGAGCACTAACATGAATGACTGCTGTAACATTAAAGTTTGTAAAATAAATCTTGCTCCATCCTTTATCTTTACTCAAAGTAGTAAGAACAACATAAAATCTGCATTAATAGACAGTTTTAGGTAATAGTGGCCCACAGCTGATTTGCAGAAGTATTTCAATAATAACGTGAGATAGCCAGAAACGTACACGAAAACTATTTATTTTGAACACCAGATAGAAAATATATACATCAATAATTCATCATACTTAAAGGTTGTGATTCAGAGAAGCAAGCTGGTCCAAAGAGTACTGGCCCATCTTTCCAGAGCAAGTGTTTTGCGAATCCAGCATTGAACTGATTTAAGAAGCAGTCGTCAGTAAAATTTTGTGTGAGGGTCAAGTTGTTTGTGGGTGGACAACTAGGCGGGCATTATGCGAATGTCTTTTCTAGTGACATAGAACTGTCATGCAGTAAGATTCTAAACAAAAACGACTCTTTAAGTCCTGTAAGTTGCGAGGTGGGGATTCCATGGATTGGACTTCTTTGTTCAGCACATCTAACACATGCTTGTTTGGATTGAGATCTGGGGAATTTGGAGGCCAAGTCAACACCTCAAACTCGTTGTGCTCCTCAAACCATTCCTGAACCATCTTTGCTTTGTGGCAGGGCACATTATCCTGCTGAAAGAGGCCACAGCCACCAGGGAATACCGTTTCCATGAAAGGGTGTACATGGTCTGCAACAATGCTTAGGTGGTATGTGTCAAAGTAACATCCACATGAATGGCAGGACCCAAGGTTTCCCAGCAGAACATTGCCCAAAGCATCACACTGCCTCCACCGGCTTGCCTTCTTCCCATAGTGCATCCTGGTGCCATGTGTTCCCCAGGTAAGCGACGCACACGCACCCGGCCATCCACATGATGTAAAAGAAAACGTGATTGATCAGACCAGGCCACCTTCCTCCATTACTCCATGGTCCAGTTCTGATGCTCACGTGCCCACTGTTGGCACTTTCGGCGGTGGACAGGGGTCAGCATGGGCACCCTGACTTGTGTGCGGCTATGCAGCCCCATATGCAAAAACTGCACACCTTTTTATCAGAACCAGCATTAACTTCTTAAGCTCCAGTAGCTTGTCTGTTTGATTGGACCACACAGGCCAGCCTTTGCTCCACACATTCATCAGTGAGCCTTGGCCGCCCATGACCCTGTCGCCTACTGATAGATACTGACCACTGCAGACTGGGAACACCCCACAAGAGCTGCAGTTTTGGAGATGCTCTGACCCAGTCATCTAGCCATCACAATTTGGCCCTTGTCAAACTCGCTCAAATCCTTACGCTTGCCCATTTTTCCTGCTTCTAACACATCAACTTTGAGGACAAAATGTTCACTTGCTAACTAATATATCCCACCCACTAACAGGTGCCGTGATGAAGAGATAATCAGTGTTATTCACTTCACCTGTCATAATGGTCATAATGTTATGCCTGATCAGTGTATTTTTATTAATTATCTGAATTGTTAATTCAAGGAAACCTTACTGTTTAATTATTACTATTTTACTCAATTAGTTCTAACGGGAAGATTACAAACACTTTTAATCAGGTATTACAAACTGTGATTTTGCGATGGGATTGAATCTTACTAGACACTGGCACCTGAGGAAGCTTAAAGGCGAACCGTGGCGGGTGAAGGTCAAGTTCGCTCTTAAGATGCTAATGCTTTAATTGAAAATGAAGGTCATTTCAGAGGTAGATAAATTTTGCATTTTGGTAAATTTTTTCCAACATGCACTGATGAATCATGCACAGTCCATAAATGAAGTTCTAAACGTAGGTTCGGGAGGAGCCTAAACATTCAGTCCCGTCAATCGTCATTACGAGCGTACTATATAAGCTGCAGACACGGTGTCATCCCATCGACAAATTGTTCCGACAACCCTCCTCCTCCCCATCTCTTCTTCTAATTCGCTCTTTCCTCCTATGTGCAGTACTCTTATAAGGGTTTTTTAACTCTGAGCTTGTGCCAATCCTTGGGTTCGAGCCTCCTCCAAGGATAGCAAGCCAAAATAGTTTACTATTAACCTTTAAGGATGAATGGGCAGGCAAACTTGTGAAACGTGTATTAAGGATCTAAATAAGATTAGTTAGGTTGATGTTGACTTTTTTTTTTTTTTTTTTTAAATCAGTATTAAAACTAATAATCTCCAAAGGTGCCATAAGAAAACAGAAAAACAATTCTGTATTTGAGCTTGTGAAACAAGAAAGAATATCCTCTGTTGGGGGTTTTACTGGTTTTATAGCAGTCAAGATAAAGGAGCTAGCTGTGGAAGGAGGCCCTGAGGATGGAGTTTTAGAGGAAGGACAGAATGGGTAAACAATGGAAATGAAGACTAATACCTGCAGAAAGAGGGCTGAACAGATGCGACACGCTCTGACGCATGATAGGACTGCCTGAGCGTTGTGTCCACACCAGGCCGGCTCTCCGCAGAGAGGGTGACAGTCAGACAGGTGCTCGTGAAGGTGTGTGTGTATCTGTGTGTGACAGGGAGAGACGGCAGGCACCGGGATGGCTGGGAATCCATCATGTTTTACGCCATTCTAGCTAGGCCACAGCCACGGCACTCCTCTGTTTCTATTAGAGCGAGGGTCCTTGAGTGCGAAGGGTTGGTCTTTGTGCCGCTTGACTTTAATTATGATTGGTCGACGCTTGTCCCTCTGACCTTGTTTTAAGGCGGGAGAATGTGAGAGAAAGGGTCTGTTTTTTTTAACCAAGGACTAACCTGCCTTTAAGAGATGTTTATTAGAGAGATTAAAATGTCATTTATTTTGCTAAAACTATGGTGCGACTGCGACGTAGCCTCACTGTAATCAGTTTAGTAAACGAATGGCTCTGTGTATTGTCCAGTCTGTTTACCTCCCCCCTCCCTGTCTTACACTTTCACACAATAACTAGTAGCTGTTTAAATAAGAACTCATTAGAATTACATAGCCATTTAGCTAAGTGACATTGGGTGTAATTGTACCATCCATCAATTGCTGTGTGTAATAACACACTTGGAAGAGCTGAATGTTGATTAGCCGGTGGCCAATTTCTCGTGTAGCTGAAAATAATGACTGAGAAAAGGGCCATGGGGCAAGGTGAAATTGCCCTCTGAGGAGCCGGTCACATTTACTGACCTGTGCGGGCCAAATTAACTTCTTTTAAAACAAATGAAGACGTCATCATTACTCCCGTGTGAGACCCAACCCACTCATAATAACCCTTCATCTGCTGAGAATTATGCTCATAAGTAAAGCAGTGACTAGGGTTACACAGGAAGTTTTATATCAGGAACACTTTTTTTTTTTTTTTTTTTTTTTTTTTGGGCAAGTTGTCATATGTGCTTTAAATTGTATAAATGTAATAATTACAATATTTGTTTGCTAATTTCTTTGTTGTTGATTTATTTTATATTTCATTTTTATATAACTTTTATAACTATTTACATTATAGGCTTAAACAGTGAAATGATTTAACATTTCAAATGTAATATGTTATTTAATATATACATGTAATATATTCATTTTTGTCGATTAATTCACATTATTTCATTCACTGTTTGATTAATGGCACAATTATATTGTGACATCTTACCCCATACAGTATGATGCTATTGTTGGGGCATTTTGCCACAAAAGGTCAATTTTCCTCAAATCGAAGATTTGTCTCTCTTTGTGTTTTGTTTTCCCCCCTCATCTTTCTCTGTAACCTGATTACATGTCTTTTCAGCCCTATTTCAATGCTTATCTTTCCCATTTCGTGTCTTTTTATAATTTCCTTATTTATTGCTCCTCGTTCATAACTTGCCCTTCTTTCTTTCTTTTTGAATTCCCCTCATTCTGTCTGTTTCTGTCCTGAGGCGTTAGCATGTGCAGTGTTTGCCTGTGAGGCTGCCTCCTGTGTGTTGTTGCAGCTTAATAGGGACAACAACAGTGCCACACATTCCCCTCTCTCCAGTTGCCCTTTCTCTCACTGCAGAGAAGGCCGACTGAAATCCAATTGCCGGGCTATAATTATGGCTTTAACTAGGGACTAGTGTAGCCATTAATCAAGTTCACCAAAAAGCCCAGGCTCTGCCCGGGCCGTTTCTCACACTCCTCGTCCCTGACCATGTGTGTGGGCTAAAAATCACACAGAAATTCCTCTCTGGTCCTACCTGCTCTAATCTCTATTCATTGATAATCCCTCCCCCAGAATTTCGGCCTGTTCCTCCTACAAAGCTATCATATGGCTTCAGAGGACTTCAAATATAGCACAGAAGTTGTATAGACCACTTTTACAGTGCTTAATCTGGGTTCCCACAGCTTTTAACCTATGAATTCACTTTATATATTTTTTCTTAAACAGCCATTTGTGATTTAGTGGATTTTTTTTTTTTTCCATACTGATTCTACTTGAAAAAAGCTACCATAAAAATGTAAGCTGAAAATAACTAAAATATATATATATATATATATATATATATATATATATATATATATATATATATATATATGCACCGATCGATCGACTGGCCAGGGATCATAATTGGCGATTTTCCGCATGATCAGCCCAGATATATATACATACGACATACACATTTCTGTGTCTTTTCCATGATTTTAAAGTTTTTTCCAAAGACTTTGAGCTATTCCTTGAAGACTTTATAATACCACTGACTAGATAGACTCAATTCAATATGCAAATATTACAAGGATATCATCACTGGGAGATCTTAAATAAAATTTTCTTAAAAGCACTCGACATCTTGATTAACTCTTTTTTTTTTTAATAACAATGAAAATCGATGATTGATTGGTTTGTCAGTTTGTTCGTTCATACGTTCATATTTATTTATTTATAAATATTAAACATTTTACTGTTTATCTGTTTATTTTAGCACATAGGGTTGAAATTATCTTTTAAAATGATAGACTTTTTTTATTGACACTTTTGTGTATCATTTCAACTCTAGGTGCACAATGTATTTTTTTTAAACTTTACACTTATTCATTCAGTTTTTTACTTTTATAAAAAACCTGTCTGGCAATGGCACTAAGAAATGATCTAGCCTATGTCTGTTTATTTTTTTATTCCAGTGCCAAAAGCAAAATTCCGTTCTATGGCAAACCGAGTATAAAGTGTAAAATAAACTAGCACCTAGGGTGAAAATGATCTCCAAAATACGTTTGAATGGAGGTGCTGGCGATGAATTAATTACAGAAAAAGTGTAGCAGAAGAACAAAAAGACATATGAGGGATTTCAATGCAGTGCTCACCTTGCAAGCACTGTAATTCAGTGAGGAGATGTTATGTGAGTTTCTCTCACTGTAGTTGGCCCGAGTGCTAAGGACACTCGGTAACCTCACTTTGATTTGTGGGAGCAGGAGGCAGTGGCACGGCACCTGGGCTAATGAACGGGGTTATAATTGAGATGGAACGAGCCGCAGATATATTCAGTTCTGCTCTGCTCTAGTAAGATGCCCTAAAAGAGTTCAATACGAGAGCCGTCCCCTTTCATTGCAAAATTTTAAAAGAAGGCTACTTTGTGGGAAGGAAGAAGGGGGATTAAGACGCACTCCTCGGATCTACCCTTAAATAGAGGCGACAGATTAATTTAATTGCTCATCAGCTAATGATGCTGTTTTAGAGCGCTAATGTTCCTCACTCTGACAGCAAGGCCGATAAGAGCGCAGACGGAACCAATGAGGGGACAGTGGCACAGGAAGAAAGAGAACGGGAGGGAAAAAGAGAAATTGGGAGAGCGAAAGAGAGAACGGTTGTGTAATTACAGCCCTTTACTGTGAAATTAAAGCATTGTCACAGAGCGTGCCAGCTCCTCCCCGCACCAGTGTTAAGACTTCATCTTCCCCTCATAAATACAGTCAGAGCTGGGTAATTATAGACGTTTTGTATAGTTTTAGGCACGAATAGCAACGAAAAGCAAATTGCTCGTTCTCTTTCTTCTTTTGTTCATAAGTAGTCAAATTCAAATAATAAAAAAAACGAGTGAGCGGGAAAGTGAAGTGGCTGTGTGAGTAATGGGCATTTGAAAAGCCAGTTATTTCCAGAGCTGCCTATAAATCTGGATGCGGCCAGACGGAGTTCTGACAGCATTGCAACCTTTAGAAAATTTGATGATAATGCCTCAGACCTCTGAATGGATGCAGGCCTGAATTTATTGCCTGGCCGAGAGAGCTTTTCTCAGGAAAGCTCATAAATTCCCCTGTAGGGCCGGTGAGCACACTGTTTAAAGAGAGCGATTGACTGTGCCCAAACGTGCCGTGTGACACCATCACAAAACCAAACACATGTATGTTTCCTGCTTAGTTATTTATTTAAAATGAATGCTAATTGTTTTTGGTGTTTTTATATATGATGTGAAGACATGCTTGCATTTTGAATTGTGACTTAAGTGTCCAAATACTTTTTGGGCTCACTGTAATTTGGTACAGTGCTTTTCAAAAGGGTAGACTTGTATTCATGACTGCCCTAGATCTTATTTTGTATGTCTTTTACTTCTAGTGGACCTGAACATCGTAAATATGTCACAGTGAATATAAGAAGCTTGTTTGTTTTTGCTTTTTTTAGCTTCCTTTTGTTTCTACTGGATTGAGGTACCTGATAAACTCTGTTCCCTCTGTTTGAACCCAAGAGAGTGGTTTTGTTTCAGCAAACTGTTACTGAATCCATATCACTGCCAAAAAAATCAATGAAGAGAGCTATAGAGACTTTGTGTCTGTCCAGGTGCGCTCTGGTCAATAAGGAGGCCACATCAACACTCTATAAGGTGAACACAAGCTCATCAAATTAAAGATTGTTAATGTAAAAGTGCAACCTGGAATCTATCACTGGAAGCTACTGGGTCATTCCTTGTAGCACAATTATGTAGCACATCTTCATGCCTCTATACAATTCTTAAAATAGTAAAATAAATAAAAAATTTTAGTTAAAAGATGAGGAAAAAATTATATATCATAATTAGGTTAACATAGATTTATTTTTTTATAATTTACCTACTTTAATTTGAGTAGATGTTGCCATTTTTGTGCTATGCATCGATTTCTACAGTAAAAAAACTTCAAGAAATGTATTATGTTAATCAAGGAGGTGTATGATATCAAAATGTGTAAATGAGTAACCATTGAAGCTGTCCACAATCTTGACCAGAACATCTCTGAAAGTCTGCTCCCTTTGTAGAAATTATTTTTAAAATGAAAAAGTTCAATATGTACTACTTTATAGCAATGACCACATTGATGTAATGGACATAGGCCAGTAAGAGCTGTGCGTGTAAACCTCACTCCCCTGGCATCAAGAGGCGCGCTAGCAACTGATGCTAGAGACTGCAATCTTTAGCGCCCTTGTTAGCATGTCGAATCCCACTCTGAGCGGGTCGAGGACGGTTACATTTGGTGGAAGTGAGGTTTAGGGGGGTGAGTGTAATGGATGTAGGCCAGTAAGAGCTGCGTGTTTAAACCTCACTCCCCTGGCATCAAGACATGCAATAGCAACTGACGCTAGAAGTCTCAGATGTGACGGCTGAACGTCTGATGCATATGGCACACCTATCTGGAAACACTTCAGGAATTTCAGTCATCATCTGATTGGTTGAATTCTGCAGGATGTCCGCGAAACGTGTGTGTTGTGATTTCTTTTCTTTTTTTTTTTTTTTTTATTCACGGTCCATCTGGAAACAAATGTCACACCTCCAAACTCCCTTGTGTAAGAAGAACAACGTCATGTTTAAAACTGTGACAATGAGCGCTTGCACTCTAAAAAAAAAAAAGCGATTGGGTTGTTTTAAGCAAACATTTAACCCAACCGCTGGGTTAAAACAACCCATTTACTGGGTTAAAACAACCCAATCGCTGGATTAGTCCATTTTTTAACCCAGTATTTTTTAGAGTGTACCAGGATCAACTAAATGCTGGAATTTTAAGAGTATGTGAAGTTTGCGGTATGTATTGTTGCAGTAAGCTTGAACAGCATTCTTCAATTAATAGTTTTCAGATGCACACCGGTCTGTTCTTGCAGGGACATTGACATTACATTTTCACGCCCCTAAACATGACGCGGAACAAAACAAACTTACATGTCAGTCAAACGTCCTCTTGGGCAGTCCTTGGCCAATGAAAGCTGCGATAGAGTACAGACCTTCTGCCGTCAGTCTGAAGGTCTGTCTACGCAAGACTAGCACGCCTGCCTCTTGTGCCGGAGACCCCAGTTCGAATCTCGCTCAGAGCAGTAACATTGAGTCTCTGTGCTGTTGGTTTTCTACAGAATCCAACTGTATCAACATTTTGTCACCTTGGAATAATAAGTTTCTATCTGACTATTTTTGTCAAAATTGAGTTATTCACATATTCTTATTATAACTTGTATACATTATGTGAATTTTTTATTTTTTTTTTTTTATGTTGTGTACATTTTGGGACTTTTTATTAAGAAAACAAAAAGGTTCTATCTACAAAGTCGAATGGAATGCAAAAACTTCAATATCACTAAACTCCTCAGAATGCAGAAGGAACCTTATAATTCCAAGATGGTGATTTGCGCTTTGCTCCATCATGCACAGCTCTCATTGTAAATGAATGACTTATGGCTGCTTTGTTGCTGTCAGTGTGAACATCCCTTAACAGCAGGTGTGTAGAAGGCGAACAGTCTCACAAAGCTCACTTTTTTCTCTTCTAGGGTGGCACAAGGGCCTATAAACAGTTATGTAGATGCTTCAGAAGAGTTTGCAAGCAGATTTCTTGAGGGAAATCTATTGTAAATGCTGGGCATTCTCCCAATCGTCTATATTGTCTGTCTCTGTCAGCTAGAGAGAACAGAGGAAAAACTCTCACCAGCTCTTGGCTCTTTTATTAAACAAAACCTATCAACATTATAGCTAATATCACCGTTGCATCTATTAAACAGAACTATTCTCTGCAGGTATCAGGATAACAACCCTGCGGCATGAGCGGTGAAGCTAAAAACTGGGCTCGCCAATATCTCAGCATGATTTGACACCCTATCTGAAAACACCTCAGCAGTGGTAATGATTGGCTAAGAAAAAGACACAGCAGAGGTTAGGCTAATTAGCTTTCAGATCATCAGCCATCCACACAGGAAACATCCCTCCATTTGAGTACTTAAAAAATCTGGTGAATCAATTCACAAAGCAACAATTTTGAACTAATAGTCTTAATACAATACAGCAAGACCGGTAGGTGTTCTTAGTTCCTGGCCATTTCTAGTTAGCATTAGCAAGTGTGCTACAGCTGCTCACACCACATGGTTATTAGCAGAGCAGTGATGATGTTGTAAGGTTAAAAATAGGGCTTAGTCCTTATTTGTTTTCACTATATAAGGTATATGTTATTGAAAATGACTTGTATTGCTGTGTTTGAGGTTTTGAGTAACAAGTTCAAAAGTCAATCGTCTCAAGAAACGGTGCCTGAGCTAAAGTGGGTTACGTCCCTTCGGTCTTTATAGTAATGGGGACAGCTAAGTTGCAGGTGATACTGGGACAGATGGTTTTGACCTCAGATGCATTACTACTGTCTTATCTCCCATTAGTGGTAGCTGTTAAAAAAAGACTGGCATGCTGGAGAGGACCACAATGGATTACTGCTGGAATTTAGTTGTAGAGAAAACTAATGTTATCTCTTCACTATTTCAGTTATTTCTCTTAGACAGCAGCGAGAGCTCTTGAGAAAAGACTCCAGTAATCAAATATTTCATCTAGGTTTTCTGAAGGTATCTCAAAGTCTGCAATGTGAGATTTCAATAGGAACTCAAACATTTTTATCAAATTACATTCAAACTATTTGCTTTCAATTTAAAATAAAATAATTGTTTATATAATTAAATAATGTATTAATTAGTAATTACGGGACCAAATATTCTGATTTATGTTATATATATTGAGTTCATAGCTCTGTACTCTGACTGTTTGGCTGCATCCGAAATTGCATACCCTTTAGGTAGTTCTTTTGAATAAGTAATTACTTTGCAACCACTAATAAGTTCTATATCATGTATGTTTTATATATATATATATATATATATATATATATATATATATATATATATATATATATATAGATACAGAGAGACAGAGACAGAGACAGAGAGTGCTGGGTAGATTACTTACAAACTGTAGTCGGGTACTGATTCCAAATTACATGACAAAATTGTAGTTATTAACAATCCATTATATTATACATTTAGCGTAATGCAGGGCTCGACATTAAGCCTGTTCATGTTCAAGGAAATCTGTCATTCACTTGTCCAAGTAAAAATGAGCTTGTCCGGAATTGTTTTTTGTTTTGTTTTTTTGTTTTTGTTGTAAATATAATTTATTCTGAAGCAATATTCTCACCAGTGTTCAATCAGCTTTGACATATTTTTGACATATTTGGCATATTTGTGATATTTTTACCTTTTATAAGGGCATTTTTTCCCCTAATCTTATTAAATATAGGCTGTGCTTCAGCTTTAATTTTAGATTCTTAAATTTGATCAATAAATTAAAATAGAATAAGACACTATAGGGCTGTTGCCAATCAAACTGAATAATTTACACTGAAAAATTACCACTGCATTAAATAATGTTATGAGATTGCCATATTTTTAGAATAATATACAAATAAGAAAAATCGGAAAGAATGTATAAACATGAAACTAAACTGCCAGTAGGTGGCAGCAGGTGGCCGTCTTAATGAGTGAGTCATTGAGTTGATTAGTTTACAAATAGGTTATTGAATCTTTGATTCAACCAATTAATTCAAAACGCTGAATCATTCAGTAACACACTGTTGCTGTGAGATGCATTATGATTCTGCTGTGATCTTTGTTTGAAACTATTTTCGCTGCTGAAATAGAACAAAAACACTTACACTAAATAAATGCAGAATCATTCTTGCATTTTGGTGATTCTCTAGATATTTTTTTTGTTTGTTTTTGACGTTTTAATCAGGCTACTTGTCCTGTCGGGCAAGTACAATTCTCTTTGACTTGTCCCTTCAAAAAATTCACTTGTCCCAGACAAGCATTAATGTCGAGCCCTGGGTAATGTAATCTGACTACTTCTTGATTACTTTTAGATGTTGATACAAAAACGCAAAGAGTTAGAAAAATGACCTGTTCAACAACATGAAGTGCATTAAATATAACATTATGTCAGGGTTTTCCAGATTGAGGTTTGTGAAGGAACTGCAGGAATTTGTGCGTTTAATGAAAAGCTATTACGTAATTAAATCATAAAGACACATAAAAATGTAAATAAATGATTTTAAAATGAAAAACAATCTAAATAAAACGCTTCCTAAAAAGATTTTTTTTTTTATGTTTACCTCCATATCATGTGACCATTATCTGACTTCAGAGAACCATGAACTTTATTATTATTGGCTTATTGACTTATTGTCGACAGACAAAAGCCTTCCAAAGACAGTAATACATGGTTAAATGACTCACTGAGTAAAAAAAAAAAAAAATGTGTTCAGGAGATGATTGGATATACAATGTTGAGAAATCACTTGTTCAAAGTTAAATGATTTTTGTAAATCCAATGATCAAAAGTTATGTGGGTCTTAGTTTTGACTAGTGGCTGGTCTGTATGTGTAATTCCACAAACCTGGAAGACCCTATGAACGAATATACTGTAAACAGCTGGCTTTTTTTAGAAAGGAAACTTTAAAAGATAATAAAGAAGTAGTTGGACGAATCAATACATTTGTGAATAATTTACAGCCATTGTGAGAATAATGTGTAATCAAGTAATCAATAAAAAAAAAGTAGTCTGATTATGAATATTTTAAAATGTAATATAATCTAATTACAAGTAATACATTTTGGAATCTGATTATGTAATCCAGATTACGTGTAATCAGTTAGACCTACAATACAGCACTGTCAGTCTATATAGTATGAATGTAGTATGAATGTTATCCAGATGTGCTATATTCGCCATGTTGTCCCTGTTATGTGACCTACCAACATCAGTTGCGTCACTTCACTGCCATTCACAAATCCTCTCCCGTGGCCTATTGGGATAGTAAAGTGTGTCCTATCTGAATAGGTAATGGGTCATCCGGGTACTTTTTGCAAATGTAAAGAAAAGCAGCCAAGACATCTCTTAATGGCTTATATGTGTTCAGATTCTAAAAAGGCCTAAAAGGAAAGCTTTTTCCTCTCCAATTTAGTCTCATAAGACATACCATTTCATCCTCATAACACAAATCTATGACAAACAGCTAAAATTAGTTTGTGTGACTAAATGAGCAATACTCTCTCGGCTAAATGAAATCGGAGCGTAATTCAGTAACACCAACTCATTCCAGAGAGACTATTAGATTTACAACCCTTAAAGCATGTTCATCATAACTTCCATTCGTGATATTCAAAAATCACGTAAATAATTTAAAACACTCTTATCATTTTGTAATGGATAAATATGACAATGCCATGCATTCACTGGGCATGTTTCTCCGGTTTCTATGCCACCTGAAGGGGTTAAACTAATGAACAATGACTTCATTTAGCGTTTTAATTTTGATGCAGCAGATCTTATGCATATTCATATTTTTGCAAATAAGCAATTAACCTGATGCTGTTGTTGATATCAGGGAAAAGTCATTCAAAACCAATCAGAAGTAACAGGTTTTCTGAGAAGTTTCACTCAGGTGCATTTCGCATTAGGCTGTCTCTCGTGAGATGCCCAGCAAAACCTTTCAGTGACTGAAAATAAGCTAGTGAATAACAAACTTATCACTGCCTTTACAAAAGCTTTAAATTGCTAGAGAATCATAAACAAGCTTTTTGTGACTAAATGACTGTGAATGAAGCCGTTTGAAAGGCACATTGTTTTCATTGTGATCTCCATCTTCAGTCATCAGAGACGACTCTCAAGGACTACTTGACTTTGTCTTTTGTAGCAAACCTACAGGTTAATGTTAAACAGAAAAGGGAGAGTGAGAAATAATAGCGAGGGAAAAAATAATAATGTTTTGTTATATCAACAGTGTGTGTGTAATTTTATATATATATCAGGCATAACGTTATGACCACCTTCCTAATATTGTGTTGGTCCCTGAGATGTAAAAAAAAAAAGATGGCTCAGTCCATAATGGCACTTTTGTGCAAAGTGAGATTTATTTAAATTACCAAAAGAATATATACAGTCCAACGGTGAAGGGTATATATACAGGTGCACACTAAAATAAACATAAACAAACAAACAAAAAAAAACTTCCAACAACAAAATATGAAGATATATATATATATATATATATATATATATATATATATATATATATATATATATATATATATATATATATATATATATATATATATATATATATATATATATATATATATATATATATATATGTGTATGTATGTATGTATAGTATCCACAATATACCGACGGTTTAGGGTTCGCTCGAGGCACCACAGTAGCACTCTTGCCTTAACTTGGTTAACAAGTGAGTATTTTGAGTCTGGCCTCCTCTTTAATAGGCTCATCCAGTTCACATTTTCACGCATTTATACACACTCAATCACTAATAAACAACATCTCAACATATAACTCACAAATAAACACATTTATTACAAAAACAAAAACCTTTTGCTGGCAAAACAGCCCTGACCCGTCAAGGCATGGACTCCACTAGACCCCTGAAGGTGTGCTGTGGTATCTGACACCAAGATGTTAGCAGCAGATCCTTTAAGTCCTGTAAGTTGTGAGGTGGGGCCTCCATGGATCGGACTTGTTTGTTCAGCACATCCCACAGATGCTCGATTGGATTGAGATCTGGGGAATTTGGAGGCCAAGTCAAGTTTTGGAGGCCTCAAACTCGTTGTGCTCCTCAAACCATTCCTGAACCATTTTTGCTTTGTGATGCAGGACGTAAGACTGGAATTACTGCCGACTCGTTTCAGGCAGTTCAGAATGGATCCTTTCCTTTGGAAGACAATAACTCCATTTATCATGCACTTTGATCTTTGAAACTTTGCAGACCTTTAACATTCACAAAAAGCTATATTACAAACTACATGAAAGGTAATGTTTTTGTTAATGTGTTTAAAAATATATTATATAATACAAAATAAAATAAAAACGTGTCTGTGTGTATATCATGAACAACTGGGCATTCTGCAGTGGACACCGTCAGCTGTGTGATTACCACTACTGAATGAAGATGTGCAGCGGGAACTGCAGCTCTAATTGAATAATTGCCATTCGCCCAAACGATCCCAGTGCGGATCCTCTTCTCATCAGAAGTGTGCAATATTAACCATGACACAGGCAGAACCGGACGGTAATTAATCCACCAAATCAATTACAAATCACTCCATTTGGAGAATTCCTGCAGGAGAGCCCCTCATTATCAGGGTACTGATGGAGTCCCACTCCCAGGAGGAGAGACACTGCTCTTCTTTAGCTCACCCGGTACGCAGCGATACATTTACACTGCTCAAGGAAATGTTTGGAGTGTCAAAGTCAAAGATCTGTACGGGCTGTTCCTCTCTTCTGCTCCATCATTTATCCAGAAATCCCTGGGATAGAGAAAATTACATTTGATTGGCATGAAAGGATTTTTCACTTTAATGTGAATGTGTCTAAACTAATGTAGCACATAAAAGAACTGATGGTTCTTGTCTGGGATGGAAAAAATGGCAGTGTTGTCCTCAGCTCTGTGATGAGAGGAGCCCACTTAAAGGCTGGGACACACCAAGCAATGTCGGGCCATTTTTGAGTGTCTGTTGGCTTAGTTTTTTCGGTGTGTTCTGCACCGTTGACTCTAGTAGGATTTTTGTGCCGATTCAGCATATTGGATCGACGTCGGGCCGGAGGTGAGACAGAAAATCTCTTGAATTCTGACTTTTGATGCAGTCTGAATCCATAGTCACACCGTGTTCATTCACTGGCCAGAGGAGAACTGGCCCCCCGTTTTGTTTTTTTTCTTCTCCATTCTGTCACCTGATAGAGTTTGGGTTCCTTGCCTCTGTCGCCTCTGGCTTGCTTAGTTGGGGATTCTTAATATGCAGCAGTATTGATCTGACTGTACTGACACTGTTGTATGATAACTGAACTGAGCTGGACAATGACATAATTATTATTATTTTATTTTTTATCAAGCAGAACTGCTTTATAAATTAAATGAACTAATTTAATAATTGATGCTGTTTATCTTAGTAACAAGTCAGTGCGTGAGAATAAAAGCAAAAGTGATTAAAGCGAGCAAAGACGTCAAGACGGTACAGACAGAAGGCCGTTGTAATTTTACGTCCTCTTACCTGGGAATTCGAATGCACAAATATTTTTATAACATGAGCCAACTGGAATAAAGAAATTGATCCGCCTTGTTTACGGTTTGTATATCTGCAATTCTAGTTGCGGTTTCCCTTTTTAAATGACAAAAATAGACTATTAATACCTGCTGATATAGACTTATTTCCATACACACAGGCGCAGAACGGAAGTGCTATTTGACAGTCGTCTTTAGTCATTTTGGTGTGTTCAAGTGCAGCTTTTTGGCAGAGACGCAGCCAACGAGATGCGACAAGACAGTCAGCTTTCATCGCTGCCAGTTATTTTACATCGGCTTGGTGTGTCCCAAGCTTTACAGACTACGAGGATCCGTATCATGATCTGTTTCTTGTGTGAGGAAAAATATTAACATATAAAAATATATATATATTTGCATGAGCATAATATTTATTTATTTATTTATTTATTTATTTATTTATTTATTTATTTATTTTCTTAAAGGTGCCCTGCCACACGTATTTCATTACTTTTGTGGTAATTTCTGAAGTTCTACCATGTTACATTTTTTTTGTGGAAAAAATGTCTTGGTTACCTTTTTTCAAGCCATTCTAGCATGGCATAGAAAGCCTGCAGGAAGACTCGATTTACGCCAGTTCTCATTAATATTCAATGAGCTAAGCTGCTTGACTCTAATTGGCTAACAGCTAGCCAATGAGAGCCTGGCTATCAACATCCTTTACCCATTCCAACAATATATATACAATATATATACTTTGTACTTTGTTGGGTTTTATTTAAACATAAATAATTCACATACAACAGACTGTATACATGAGTAGTATGATATACTGTACCAGTGTTTGATGCTTTCTGTCCACAAAATCAGTGTTATTGGAACATCTACAGTGGCATCTAAGTGTTCTTCTAGAAACAGACTGCAAAGTGGCTAAAAGTAAGTGAGATTTTAAATGTTTGAGGGTTGCAATGCCAATAGAAGATGACCAGAATTTTAATCCTTCTCATGTCTGGAAAGTCTACCTTTTAACTCCAGTAACAAACCAGCCAAAGAGACCTCTAAAACTCAAGAAGAGTGAATGTTCTTCAATTGTGATTTAACATCTGCTTTAGAGACAGAGAGTCTGATCTGCCACCTGCCAGGGCAAAGCTCATACATCACTGACTGCTGCCGATGATGTCATTTCCTAGATTCAGCGCTGCAAAGTTGGAAAGTTTCTGAAGACATCCCGGGTTCAGCTGCAGTGCAGGGCACATTTTGACATTCTATGCACACAACGCCAAACCTCAAAGTTTAAGGTTAATGCATTAGAAGCAAAGTTGATCATTTCCTGGCAGTTTCTAGACAACTTCTTTTTCTATAGGGTGACCTTTCACAAATGTAAATATATGGATGGATTTTTTTTTTTTTTAAACCAAGAGGTAAAAAATAACGAGGTTCACGGAGTCTGTAAGAAATCTACCAAGCATTTGAAATGGCAGCACAGGAAGTACATCTAGAACTGGGCTCTGCAATACAGGAAATCCTTGCAGTGGCAGATCAAATAAAAATGTGAAGGTTTGTCTCGAGCACTCCGATTCTTGTCAGTATCACATACTTGGCATCTCAGTGTGCAGAGGACAGGATAAAAAGGAAATGGACACAGACAGACTCTGTCATCTGAATCAAAGAGAAAATGCTTTTGAAGACAAGATGGAGTAGACATATTCACTTTGACTATGGGGATATGAAGATTTTTTGCATTTTTTTTTTTTTGAGTGAGGAAATCTCCATTTAAAGGGTTTGTTTAATTTTGCCATTGCCTCATGCCATTTCTGACCCCATAGTTTTTTTGGTTTTTTTGTTTTTTTGAGAAATATAACATTGACTGTATGTCTGCTCTTCACTAACAAAGGTGGATGGTGATTTATATACAATATTATAAATATTAAGTAGCACAACGGTTTTCAAAATTGATAATAAGAAGACTTGAGCACCAAAACAGCATATTAGAATGACACTGAAGACCGGAGTGATGGTAAATTGTAATTATATTTCACAATAATACTGTTTTACTGTATTTTTAATCAAATAAATAAAACCATGGAGAGCAAAAGAGACTTCTTTCGAAAACATTAAACAATATTACTGACCCCAGAATTCTTTGAAGCACTTTGATAGAGGAACATATAAAGTCATTTTTTTATATATTATTTTATAATTACTTGTCATTGACACCACATGGCATTGGTTTTCTTTCATCTCATTAATTATGGTATGGCAGGTTTGAAAAACATGCACTGCAACCAAAATCGAAAACTTCCCTACTATATAGTATGCAAAAAGTACACAGAGAGTATTATTGCATAGTATGCGAAAAACAGTAGGCGAAAAAGGCCCTGGTTGACCTACTACTTCCGGCGGGATTCTGAAGTGAGCATTCGCTGGATGCTTTACTATCCCATTAGGCCACAGGGAGAGGGTTTATGAATAGAAGTGACACATATTTTTTTTTTTAAGTAAAAACGGTTTTGTGTGGCAGGACACCTTTAAAAATTAACTTATTGGCTTTTATAATGTCACTGTACTATAGACAGAAAAATTGTACACTATTATCTGGAAATTAAGTTGAATCTCTTTTTCTACCCACTATTAATGTCTACCTACAATTAATGTTAAAAAAATTATTTTCAATTAAATTAAGATTTATAAACTGCGGATTTGTAAAGTGCTTTTCACAATACATGATGGATAAAATGGACCTCTGTCTGTGATATAGCATTACTCAGTTAACCCAGTGGAAAGGGATCAATATTGCAGGAAATGTTAGTGATGGTCCTGGTTAGTACTTTATAGCATCACCATCCACCATTCGCTGGACTATCCCATTAGGCCACAGGGGAGAAGGTTTATGAATAGAAGTGACACAACTGACGTTGGTAGGTCACGTGACAGTAACAACATGGCAGATTCATACTAACCACATTCATACTATATAGAACATACTCAAATTTAAATGTAGTACCTAATAAGAAAGCATGTGGTTTTGGACGCAGTGGTGGGCTTTTTAGTATAAATCACTATCCACTTTCATTATATGTGAAACAAAAGATATATAGGTAGTTACTTTCAAAAGATATACAATGCATTCTGCCTAACATCTTTTGTGTTTCATGGATGAAAATAATAATAATAATAATAATAATACAGGGTTGGAGGTTGCAACTCACCGCATTGTGGGTGAGTAAATGATGAAAAATATTAGTTATTTCAGGAGACAGAGGGTTTCAGTGGGTTTCATGTTGAGGAAAAAGAGCAAAGGGAAGTGATCTGTATCATGGGTAGAGTCAGCAGAAGGAGATGGATATCATTCTTAATTACCGTTGTGCCCAATCAATATGATAGGAACTCAAGCATAGTTCATTGTGGGGTGCTGAAGTCTGTGTGTGTGAAAGCTTTTATTAAGTGCAGATAAAACAAATAGATGAATGATTATATTAAGACATCTCAGGAAACATTCTGTTTTCATGAGGCATTTCCCCGCAGCGGATCACAATAAATCGACACACACACACACACATCTCTAGAGAGAGGATGAGAGTGTAGTATATAGTGTCACAGCAGTTCTGCAGTTGTGATCCTTAGTCCACAGGGAAAAGGTGGGAAGTAGAGGAAACTGGATAAAAGACAGACTTCCTGCAGAGTGACAGGTTTTCTTTCTCTCGCAGTAATCAAGGCTCTTAACACACAATCCCAGCCACCCAGCCAGCCAGCCAGCCTCCATCTTAGAATGTGGCATTCCTGTAAGAGCGCCCACACTTTCCGACCCCCTTGGAGTGTGAGATGAAAGAGTTTGTGGGGTCCGAAGGGACCGCTCGCTCAATCAGTAATGAGCTTCACACCTGTGACTGGCCTTGCATACACAGATGTTTACATTTACATTTTTTTCATTTAGCAAACGCTTTATCCAAAGCGTCTTACAAATGAGGAATACAAAAAAGCGATTCATCTTAAAAAGGCAATAAACACGGCAATACAAAGTTTCAGACATGGTTCAGAATAGTACAAGCTAGAACAGGGAGGAATTAAAGTGAGAGCACAGATGAAGGAATAGTGCAAGCATAGAATTATTGTTATTATTAGCAGGATGCAGTTGCTCACGGAAGAGATGGGTTGTTCTGTATGCAAGCATCAATGTCTTGAACTTGATGTCAATGTCTTCAACTTGGGCTCGTTGAAGACCAGTCATGCTGCTGCATGCATTCTGAATCATTTGGAGAGGTTTGACTGCACATGTTGGAAGTCCTGCCAGAAGAGCATTGCAAACGTCCAGCATAGAAATGACCAGGGCCTGGACGAGAAGTTCCAGTGCAAACCTGCATGACCGTGCTGTTGGAGAGTCTCTCCAGGACACTGTTTCTGCTTAATCTAATAGTTATCCTGAAGAACTGTGCAAAGAGGACAAGTAGTGCAGATACAGTACAGTACAATGTCACTATTCCAAAACCTTGTGATCTCCCTTCTACAGCAGAATCATGAAATAGTATGTTATTGGACTGACAAAATATATAGTATATCACTGCACTCAATTCGATTTAAATTCAAATGTGTATATTTAAGTTAGAATGTCCTTTTTGTGTAAATATTAAAGACATTTTCTGTCTGCTAATGCTGTAAATTATGCAGGCAGTGTTTTAGATTGATTGAACCTGGTCTTTTTGAACTGTTCATAAAAGAACCGGATCATTAGAGTCATTCGTTTTGGGAATTGGGCTAGACTGATCACTCTGATTTTGATTAATTAAAAAGAACCAACTCATGTCATGTGTCAAGAGTCATGTGTTCGTGATTCAGACTACACTGGTGTTCTGTATGTTTTTCCTTCACTACAAAAAAACAGGCTCATAATCATCGGCTCATAGTCATTTGTTCGTGAATTGGACTACAGTGGCATGCATTTTTCATTCACTAATAACCGGCTCATAAGAGTAATTTGTTCATGAATCAAACTAGACTGGGCTGTTCTGTATGTTTTTGATGCATTTAAAAGAACTGACTCATATAAGTAATTTGTTCATGAATTGAACTACGTGAATACAGCTTTCCTGTAGCTCAAACAACAAGAGCGTGGCGCTAGCAACGCCAAGGTCATGGTTCGATTCCCAGGGAAAGCAAGAAAAAAATGTGTACCTTAAATGCAATGTAAGTCGCTTTGGATAAAAGCGTCTGCCAAATGCATAAATGTAAATGTAATGTAAATGAACTAGACTGGGCCGTTTTGTATGTTTTTGATTCACTTACGAGAACAGATTCAGAAGAGTCATTTGTTTGTAAATTGAACTAGACTGGGTCATGCTGTATGTTTTTGAGTCATTTGTTTGTGAATCAGACTACACTGGTCACGTTATAGCCAATGTTTGTTTTTGTGTGCATCCCGTGAGGCATCATTTTTTGTTTGTTTTGTTACATTCAGACAGACAACTTCACAACTCAGGTAAGAAACACTTTTTAAAACTTGATACAGTGTGGTTGTGACCCTCCCTTAAGTGTTTTTTGGAGTCAACTCCCACTGTAGGAGAGGATGGAATCGACTCCTCGACTCCATTTACTTTACATCAAAACAGGGTCATAAATAAGGCACGATGGCAGTCGTTACACACATAATTTATTTTTCCCCTGACACGAAGCCTTAAAATTCCCTTATTAAAACAGCACACTTTTAGTGTGATTGTCCAAAATTTAAATTTAGCGATGACTTGATGAGTAGCTATCAACATTACTACCTAGCTGTTGCCAATACCTAATTTCCTATGTCACGAAAAACAGCCATGGTTGAGTATTATGTCAGAATTAAATAAACGAGAAAGAAGGTATTCTTTTATTCATTATCTTATGATAATGGTCGGTGATGGTACTCAATGCTCAGGATCATTGTCTCAAAACGTGCTTGGACAGGAGAGATATTACTGTACAAATTCGTACAATAGACAAAAATACATGCAATAATGTACATTTTATTGATGTGTTTGTTGTTGATGTCTTTTTATGATTTATGGTTAGTTTAATGACTATGAGTAGCCTAGACATCTAGACGCACCCTAGCGGCAGCAAATCTAATTTGTCTAGCAACTCTTGGTAGACCTGCGAGCTGGAAAAAACAAATTCTGGTCAGGCCAATCACATCGTGTATAGAGTCGGTGGGCGGGCTTAACATAATGACGGCAGCGTTGCAGAGGTTCTGTGGGCTACTTAAAAACAAAGAAGCTGGCAAACACTGGGAGACTTCTTGTTAAACTTTTCTTTGAGAAAAGAACAAAGAACGGCACTGAAGTCATTCTTAAGAAAGGAAGAAAGTTTAATATATCAACTAGCTCGGCTTGGCTTCATCTTCTTCCTTGCTCTGGTTGGTTGTAGCGCTATCCTATTGCGTGCAGAGGGAATTTGAAAGACAACCGTTTATCCCGTCTCTCGGATTGAGCCCTGCCAATGGTGTGTTCCCAGACTCAACATCTTGATGTGGGTCTGGCTTGTCAGGCTAGATTATGAGCACAAGGTTAACCATAGAAAACCAAATCTATATTTATTGCATTAATATAGGCTACCATCAATACTATAGCTGGCATGGAGGTATGTATAATTACAAACTAAAGTCACTATGACTTATATTTCTAAAGTAAGCTGCATGTAGGATAAATGTATGTGACAAAGTTTCTGCGACAGCTCTCTGACACGGTGCAATACGTCAATGTGTCCATATTCCTCGCTTCATTTTGTTCATCTTGCTTATAGTGCACTCAACTGTCATGCACTATATAGGCTATGGATTATAGAATCAGTAAACAAGTGAGTGATTTCGGACACAGAGTTCGACACCGAGAGTCGATTCCTGTGCTGTTTTGGAGTCAGCTTCCCATCACTACCCACAGCATCTAGCGTCTGTTGCTTGTGCACCTCTTGAGATCTCTTGAGATTTTGATGTTACTTCGGAAGCATAACAAAAATCAAAACGGCGCCATATGTTTTAAACATGTATTTATTTATTTTTCATTAGGCATATGCACCAATACAACTGGAAAAGCTTGTTCTGTATCTCAAAACCAGCGTCTGTGTGCACACAGATGGAGCACTCCTGTGCCAGACATGTTTCCCAAACATATTTCAGGCGGTGAAATATAAAGATATCACATTGGAGCATCAACACTCTGCTGAGCCAGATGGTTTGAAAAATGCATGTTTGCTAAAACAAAGCCCAAAGCTCCATTAATGATCGGTGACATCACTGTAGCAGTGGCCTGCTGTCTGCTCCTGTGGCGTCTACTCTGTGTGAGATAGGCAGCATTCTGAAGGAATAGGAAGAATCGCTATAGGAACTGTTTACAGCGCTGTCAGCTCTTAAAGACAGCTCACTCCACCTTCAAAACATGTCATCCTGCTCTCTCTTCTCTAAAATGACAGGTTGGTCCCGCTGGAGGTGCAGCTATTAAAGCATAGATATGGTGTTTTACAACAAAAGTGGTTGTTTCCAGTAGTGTGTAATCATCCGTATTTTGGCACTGCTTGGAAGTATGAGAAATATAATTTCTTATTTGATTTTCAGTGATATTGCATTTCCCATTTCCATATGCACAATGATGCGGTGACACTAGATTAGGAAACACATATTCACTATTAACTAGACGTTTTCCTTCAATAAACTCATAATTACTGCATATTGATAGTTAGTAAGGTAGTTGTTGTTGGTTAAGTCTTGGTAAATCTCACAATTAACAATTCTCAGAATTTGAGAAATAAACTCTGAACTTTTTCTTGAAATTGCATGGTTATATCTCACAGTTCAGACTTCTTTTCTCAGAATTATAACACATAAACTCACAATTCTGAGTTATAAAGTCCAATTTTGAGGAAAATACTTTTTTCTCAGAATTGTGAGGTTTCTGACTTTATAACTTGAAGGGGAAAAAAGTCAGAATTGTGTGATTTTAAAAATTGCAATTACCTTTTTTATTTTTTTATTCTGTGGCGGAAACAAGCTTCTGTGATTCTTACACATCTAACTTGTAGAAAGCATTTTATGCTTATAGTACAGTAATCATAACGTTTATTGTCTTTTTCAGGTATGCTGGTATACTCTGAATCATGGATTATATTTGCAAATTTCATGTACTCTACCATTCAAAAGTTTGCAAATCAATATTGTCTTGTGTTTGACTTGCACTTTGAAAATTTATGTGATTGTGACTTCATTGATTGTCGGAGGCCTCAGAGTAAGTGTAGATCTGCTCACATCATTGAGACAATGTTTTATTGTTTGTTGCTGTGTTCTGTTGTCTTACAGAATGAGTCGAGGCACTTGCAGTATCTGGGCTTCTCAAATAGAATAGTATTTGTATGTATCTCAGAATGTAGCTGCACAAGCAGCAAGGTAATATTCAAAAACGCAGCAATCCATTTCTTTAACATGCAGTATGAAATTACAGAGAACACTTCCCTGTCTGTCATGTCTTCGCCTGAGTTGCAAATATTTGCTGTCACAGAATGTTTTGTGGTAATCAACATATCCTGCAGGCTTTGCTTATCAATGAGCCTGACATGTGTCTGTTGCACTGTCTAAGCCAATGAGAATCAAACAGAACGCCTTTCATTCGCAATTTCTCTCTCAGTGGAAGTATGGCGTCTCCGTCAGTCCGCACTGATTAGACATGACATGTTTTATTTTCTATAGTGACAGCGATATCCACAAAAAAGTTATATTAAAGAAGGTAATTGGTTTAATGTAGCTCAAAAGCTTGTTTACCTTTAAAACTCTCATTCATAAAATGTCTTTGTGGGGGAAAAAAATAAAAGAAAAAAGGATTTTAGTTTCTTTGATTGTACTTTTGTTCAGTTTGTTCAAGATAGAACGTCCTTCTGTTTTGGTTGAAGGGTGAGATGAAACACATCAGACGCATCTTTGTGAGTTCAAAATATCAATATAAGCATTATTTATTTCAAGTGTGACTGTTTGAAGTAAACCTAAAGGAGAGAAATAAAGGATAAATGGAGCAGGAGAGGATTCAGGACTGCATAACTCTGGAATATAATACACTATATTGCCAAAGGTTTTGGGACACCTGCCTTTACATGCACATGAACTTTAATGACATCCCATTCTTAATCCGTAGGGTTTAATATGGAGTTGGTCCACCCTTTGCTGCTATAACAGCTTCAACTCTTCTGGGAAGGCTTTCCACAAGGTTTAGGAGTGTGTTTATGGAAATTTTTGATCATTCATTTAGAAGTGCACTAATGTTGGGAGAGAAGGCTGGCTCGCAGTCTCGGCTCTAATTCATCCCAAAGGTGTTCTGTCGGGTTGAGGTCAGGACTCTGTGCAGGCCAGTCAAGTTCCTCCACACCAAACTCATCCGTCTTTATGGACCTTGCTTTGTGCACTGGTGCACAGTCATGTTGGAACAGGAAGGGGCCATCCCCAAATTGTTCCCACAAAGTTGGGGGCATGAAATTGTCCAAAATGTCTTGGTATGCTGAAGCATTTAGAGTTCCTTTCACTGGAACTAAGGTGCCAAGCCCAACCCCTGAAAAACAACCCCCCCCTCCACCAACCTGCACCTGCACGGCCATGGAAACCCATTCCATGAAGCTCTCTACCTATGGTGCATGCCTAGGTGCTTGATTTTATACATCTTTGGCCGTTGAAGTGATTGGAACACCTGAATTCAGTGATTTGGAGGGTTGTCCCAATACTTTTGGCAATATAGTCTATTTCTTTCCTTAGCTGTGGCTACACACATTGTTTTTGGGATGGGAAACATAAGGATTTTTGATTCTAATGAACAATTCCAGTTCTTTCACTGTATCTTTAGCAGAATTTTATTTTCAGGAAACACTACAGTTATGTGTTTCTAGAAATGTTAACAAAATCATTTCATGAAAATGTCATTCAGCACTGGTATTATACATTTTGGTAATGCTTTATAATAAGTATAGTGTAATAAAGTACTTACAAATAATTAGCAAACTATTAGTTTATAGTTAAAAATAAACTGTAGTCATTGCATTAATAAACTATATACAAGTAGTGACAAATAATCAGTGAAATATCAATGAAGAGGCTGAACTAATTATTAAGATATTTGATTTTCTATTATTTTATGAGGTTTGAAAACTTTAGGACCTTTTTGACACTTTTAAGGAATGTTACATTATTTTTTTTTAAATGGAGGGAAACTGTACAGTAACAGAGTTGCACACACTATTGGCCATGGCTAAATATATTTTGGATTATGTCATGGTTATGTCATAGTATTATATTCACTGTTGGATACAGAGAAGGTCAAGATCTTTGAGTTGGGATGGAGTGGCAGTAGGGATACAGACATTTAATGTGTTTAAAACTAGTTGCTGCTGATTCTAGGTCAATAGTTTAACAAGCATTTTTTACAAAAAAAGTTTTTCACCTCTAATGCCTTTAAAAAAAAGTATGACACCAGCTGCATGGAAAGTAACACCTGCATGTTGATTTAAAGAACTTAATGAATGATAACTACCAACTCTGCTAATAAGTAATTATAATAATCAGAACAAGTATTTGCATAATAATGATAAATATGTACTCATTACACCACTTTTTAGAAATGTAGCAGAGAGATGCCATGCCTGTATTTTTTGAGGGTAGGATGCATTAGCATAAGGACACTCAGTGATCCAAACCCTGGATCCTCTATGTATGTCTCCGCCTACTCTTCCAAAAGACAAAACAAGATCTATATGTATGTAAATTAGCACTAATTAGCATAATGGTATACACAGGGCCATGGTGTTTCTATATGTTTACACTCTCTCTTTTAAATCTGTCTCAATCTCTCTTTGTCTAGTCTGTCCTCCTCCTCCTCTCTCGTTTTCAACCCCTCTGTTGTCTTCTCTGAACTGGAACAGGTGGAGTATTAATTATGCATTAAAATATACAGAGGACCAACTATGATCCACTCGACTGTAGCCCTGTCGTTCACCTCATCCTCATCTCTCCGTCCTTCTTTCTTTCTCCACTTCCCGGTTTTTCTCTCCATTCCACTCTCGTTTGTGAATTGCAGGAGTTTATTTCCACACTGAGCACGTCTCTGGGAGTGAAAGGGGGTTTTGTTTTCGTGGCACACTTCCTCTTTTCCGACACTCTACCACTGAGAAAAGACAGAATCCCTGGAAATCTTGCAGATCTGTCTATATCTTTCTCTTTTGTTGACTGCTGTTTTCTCTGACTGTGTTTGAATGGAAGGCCCAGGGCGAACTGACTAAACAGTTGTGACTTTTTCGCTCTATATTTTACCACAGAAACACGTTCAGTAATTCTTTAAATGATGGAGATAAACGTTATAAGTGGACGTATTTTAAAAATCAAAAGAGATCTTTCAGAATCCATGCTGTAATTTGAATGGTAATGTATTGTAGGCTCATTTTAGACAATGTGGTCTATGTCCCAATATCTTAAAATCATGATAACACTTTATTTTGATGGTCCCTTTTGACGTAAGTAACTACATGTCAACTAACTCTGATTAAAGCATTAGTAGACATCAGAGGTGGGGGACTAGAGTCACATGACTTGACTCGAGTCAGACTTAAGTGGCACTTTTAGGACTTGAGACTTGCTTTAATATTAATAAAAGACTTGACTTTGACATGACTTGAGACTTGACTCAGACTTGAGTTAAATGACTCGAAATAACTTGTTTTTGTTTAATAGATATCTGTTTTTGAACACACCGCAACTGAACCACGTGACACAGCAGGCAAGCAGAGAGAGCTAACGTAAGAGACAGACGTGAATGAACCGGAATGAACATGGAAGGTGCTAGGCCAAGTTTCCATGGTAATCAGTCACTCATGGATCATGGCAAACCCATGCTCGCACCCGCGTTCAGTGTTGCCAGATGGGGCGGGTTCCGGGCCGCGCTGTATCCATCATTTTCATACGAAGAGGTCGCGATGATGAGTTCAAAATTTGCACAAAAAACCCTCTTCGCTACGAAACCATGAAGTGCTGTAAGTTATGTGGTATCCGACTTGTTGCACAATGATGGATAACTGTATATTATATTTTTCTTGTTGAAAAATTTTTTGAACAGTTTTGCTGAAGACGCCTACTGTGAGCGTGCATAGCGTTGTGTGTGTGTGTTTGTGTGTGTGTTATACGGAATATCCGCAAGAGTGTTATTAGTATCTCAGTTCACAGATTGTTTGTTTCTGTATTGTTTCTATATAAAAATGTCGACACAATGTAAAGTATTTGCTCTGTTTTCAATCATTTTGCTCCATTTGTGCTTGTTGTCAACAGTTGACATTGTAGGCTACTGGCGGTTCGTCTGTGTTGTATTTGTGATTGGACGGCTGGGTTAAAGTCACTCCACCATTTCTGTGCGTGTTCTGCAATGGAGCGGATTTTTGACAAATTATGTAACAAAAAGTCATTTTTATAGTCTCCCATTGATTGAAATTATATAAAGAAAAAATGCTTAAATCCCCCCCAATACTGCACAAATGTAAAACAGTTTAGTAAATCATGATTAAAGTGAGTAATATTACATTGTCTTTTTTTTTTTTTTTTTTTTTTTTTTTTTGGGGTCAAAAGACCCAGATAGCTTACATAAATAGCATTTTAAGCCAATTAAGCAAAAAAAAAAACATCAATTAGACACAGGTCAGAAAAAAGCAGGTATAACACTTGACATTCTGTCCCCTTCACTTTTGAAATGATGGCTACGCTCCTAAAATCAATCGACTATTACTGAAGAAATACAAAAAACCTTTATTTCTTCATGGCTTTAATATTTTAAAAACAGATCACAAGTACTACACACCTATGTGTGCTAGCTAATGAGCCTTCGTCAGTGTGTGAGCAACAAACACAATCTGAGTTCTCTTAAGTTTATTAGTCATATAACAATCACATGGTCATGGTCTGTACAGGACTAGCAGGAGAGAGAAAATTAAAATAATACAAAGAGAACGTATCTCACCCAATATATTGGCCTAATTTCAGTTACATTTACATTTTAAGCTATGTAGTTTTAATGTTTAGAATTGTATTGTATTAACAAGCTATGACTTGACTTGACTTGCTTGATTCTCACAAAAAAATGACTTGGACTTACTTGAGACTTGAAGGTTAAGACTTGAGACTTACTGGTGACTTACACATGTGTGACTTACTCCCACCTCTGGTAGACATAATGGGCCCTGTCATACAGCCAAGCACGACACAAGTGTTTTTTGCTAGTTTCAGCCTGACGCAGTTATCATTTTTATGTCCAGTGCCCATGGGTGTGCTGGTCTGAAAATGAGGTGTGTTCGAATTATTGGCACGTTGCTATTTTAAAGTCAATAGTGCAGTATTTTTTGTGTTATTTAAAGGGCGCTTTAGTAATATGCGCCTATAGGCGGGTGCACAACGCGCGTACACTCTGCTTATTACACACACAGGAACGTGCAGCAGCACACAAACATTTTTAAGTATTTAAAATAAATGGATTCCTCTCTGGATAAGCATTCAGTCTTTCTGAAGGGAATGAGAGATGAGAATCCGATTGGTTTATTGCATGTTATGCCCAAAACACACCCATGATTAATTAAGAGAACAGGGACAACCCTTTAAGACCATGAGCCTGGCGGTGAGACTAGCAAAAGTCGTTAAACTAGCAAAATTGGACTAGCAAAATTGGATTGGTGCACCTGCGCCATGCGCTTCAGACAATGCACTCAGATCGTTAAAATAGGGCCCAATATCTGCTAACTCTTTATTGTGATGTCCGCTAACAGACATTCTATTGACCATAAGTAACTTTGCTTATTCTAATTATTCTAACCCTACCAGTCTACTAATACTCTACTAACACTCTAGTGAGAGTTATTAGACATGTAGATGCAACATTACTTATAGTCAGCAGGATTTGTTAAAGGGACCATCAAAATAAAGTTAAACCAAAATCACTTTCTAGTCCATTTACAGTAACAGTATCTTTATCTGGCTTTCAAAGCTCAGATGTCCTTCTTCTGTCAGTATCACGAGAGCTTTAAGTGGACCACTCTCATCAGAGCTTCCAAACCCAACATCAGGGCTCCCATATCTCCCGCTCTCTCCTCACAACTCATGGAGGAAAATGAGCTGTATTTATAGATTGGTTTTATCAGGACTGTTGGACTGTTACCTTTAACAGGCATCATAAGGGCTCAAATGGCCCCTAGTGCTGGGTGTATCTTTAAGTGCTCTATTAGACCACCTGTAAGAGTCTCTCTCATTGGCTTCTAAAAGCATCTTTGGTGTCTGTTGTTGGTTTATAAGTACAGCAGATAGGATATGTAGAAATCCTGAGAGAGGATATATATATATATATATATATATATATATATATATATTGAAAGAAATTTATATATTTTTTAGTCAGCAAAGATGTACAAAAGTGACAGCAAAGACACTTTTACAAAAGATGGTTACACTTTATTTTATGGTTACATAGTTACATTGTACTTACTCAAATAAGTAATATTAATTAACTAGATGTACTTACTATAGAGTTTACACTTAGGGTTTGATTTTGGGTTAGTTACTTGTAATTATGCATAATTTACTGTTAATACAAAGTACATGTAGTAATGTAGCCTGGATGCCAGCCGAACTTAGCCCCGCCCACAACATTTGAGGTCGGGTGGTTCTGTCTGGACTTGATCCATTGTGGAGTAACTATGCCCGAACAGAAGCTGTTCGGACCAATCAGATTGTCAGGGCGGGCTTTGTAAAATGATTGACAGATGATCAACAGTAACGTAATCATTCACGTCACCAAAGAGTGCTTGGGTTGAATTCATTCTAATCCTAAACGGAGAAGTTGTTCGTATATGCATTCACCTTTACTATTTCTCTCAAAAATGATGATCGTGTTGATAAGTACTTATCAGTAGATAAAGTTTTTACAACACCGGCAAAGATCGTTTACACTCATCTTCTTCTTCTACTTCTTCCAGAGTGCGTGCAGTTGAGTTCTGTTGACAGCTATGCTTTGTGATTGTGTCGTTCATGAACGATTCATTCTTAATCTTAAATATGACTCGGGAACAACGAGTTGTCTCAGAGAGCGATTCGTTCATTTTGTGTTGACCGTGCATGCGCTACATGCCATCGGTTCTGTGCAGGATCTTCTGCATTCAGCCTATGGGGCTGTGAGTCGGTGAACGAATGACTCGAACCCGAAGACTCGAGAGGTGAACTAATCAATTCGGTTTCGGGGACTGCTTGCATTGCATATGGGGCTGTCACGGCCCAGATCAGACACTGATGACGGAACTAACGACTCAAACCCAAAGACACGAGAGGTATACTAATCTTTCCAGGGAACAGATGTGATTAAATGTGACGTGACAAAAGAAAGAACGACTCGGATTCAGAGGTGAGGTTAACTAACAGACTGCATAGCCTGAAGAGCCAGCTAAGCAACGAGTGAATCGTTTCCTTCTTAAAGTTTGGTCTTGCCTGCATTAGCTTATAATTAATTTTTTATTCCAAATGTGATCAACGTTTGCATAAGTACTAGATGTTTTGGGGAATTTAACATATGACATTTTAATTTATATTCTGCTGAAATTAACTAAATGACTTGAAAAAAGATTTGTTCATTTTGCTGAACGAGATTCAAAGATCCGAGTCCATAAAATGATCCGAACTTCCCACTACTACTATGCGTCGCTCAACATATGTCATTTACTCCGTTGCTCTTTCCTGGTTCGGTTAAAACACCCCAATAATCACAGCCCAGTGGAGCAGTGTCAGACTCATATTCTGACTAGCGTCGAGGATGACGACGTCAGGCTAGTGGTAATGTGTAACCGTCACCAAAAAGATTTCTGTTTCAAATAAATGCTGTTCATTTAAACATTTCTATTTATTAAAGTATCATTTTTATTTCTCAAAATATTAAGCAACACAACTTTCAAAATTGTTAATAATAAGAAATGTTTCTTGAGCACCAAATTAGCATATCAGAATGATTTTTGAAAGATCATGTGACACTGAAGGCTGGAGTATTGATGCTGAAAATTCAGCTTTACCATCACAGGAATATATTTTAAAGTATATTATACACTTACATTTTAAAATATATTAAAATAGAAAAGTTATTTTAGATTGTAATAATATTAAACAATATTACTAATTTTACAGTATTTTGGATTAAATAAATGTAGCCTTAGTGAGCATAAGATTACAACTTTTTTCAAGAATATAAAAAAATATAACCGACACCAAACTTTTTGATATATCTCTGATATATCTTTGCAACAAAACATCCCTGCTTTTAAAAAAAGTTTTTTTTATTTATTTTTTTTTTCTGAAGATGAACTGTTTTGATCTACAGATATAACCATGAATTGCAGTCTTTTACCACTTTTCTTTAGACATTGCATGCAAAGTTTTAGGGTTTGTTTTTCACTCTGTAGAGGATCGACCGGCTTAGGTGTAACACAAAAAATTCTTACTCCAAATACAACAGAAACAAATAGGTTGAAAGTTCTTACAACTGAACACAGACATTCTGAACAAAGAAGCAGTGACAGTCATCCTTGTGTTTCAGGTGCACTTGACACCAGAGCCTTAACTGTGCCCTTACATTAGAGGTTAAGATACTGTAGAAGATACCAAAACAGGATGAGGTGTTCCTTTGTGTGTCCATTGAACTCTATACAGCTCAGGTTGGATGTGTTATGTTTAACAACAGGTGGAAAGAGCTCCTCATTGATGCCACGTCATTAGCTATAAACTGCGCTTGTAATCACAACAAACAGCAAGAAGAAAGAAGACCCCGTCCTATCTCTCTCCTCGGCTCTCTTCTCCACTCTGGGAAGTATCGATCCACTGGCTTGAAAATAACAAATTAGTTTGAGAAAGAGGAATTAAATGGTGTTGGAAAGCGAGTGTGGGAAGCCAAATAGGCTGTGTGGAAAATCTCTGCAAAGTAATCCTTTAATTAAATTAGGAGAAGTACAACAAAGATGTTGCTGTTTTTTTTTTTTTTTTTTTCACCCTCTACTTTCCCCCTCTCTCATGTCTTTTAGACAGCAGCAGGTTCCAGAGGTTGCTAGGTAACTGGGATGGGTTTAGTTCCCGGTGGCCAGGGGTGAGGGGGTTGTTGGCAGGATGTGGCAAGTGCAGTAGCTTTTTGTTAGTCGTAAGGAGAGGAAGAGGAAATGGAGGGACCACAGCAAGGTCAAAGGCTTGGCCAGTATTCATGCTTTCACCCAAATTCAGATGCCATGACGGGATTAGAGCTAGCAGTCAGTCAGTAGCTAGAGCTATCATGCCATGATATGAGTGGAGTGGCATTTTTTTACGTTTTCTGCTCCTTGCTTGGCGGTAAAAGAAACTGTTCACCCTATAGCAAAATTTGCTCAATATATATGTATATATATATATATTTTTTGTAACGAAATTCACACTATATTACTATTCAATATTAGAGAATTTATTGGTGCACATAATGTGTGTTTAATATGTATAGTTTATAGTAATATGCATTTTTTTTCCACATGTAAAAGGAATCAACTTTTTTTTCCAAAGCGCATGTCTTAAAGAAGTAAAAAAAATAATAATAATAAAAAAATTCTACTTTTCCTGCATCTTCCTTACACTATAAACTTTTTTGGGTTGTTTTAACCCAATTTTGGGTCAAATATGGACAAACCCAACTGTTGGGTTAAAAATATAATTTAAAAGTTTAACCCAACGGCTGGGTTTGTCCATATTTGACCCAAATTTGGGTTGAAACAACCCAGTATTTTTTAGAGTGTAGTTAAAAAGAGAAAATGGCCCCAACACTGTTAAACAAGTAGAAAAGTCTTGCTAACATACAATTGCATTATGGCCTGTTAATGTGTTGTGCTCTTGATGAAGCAGTATCAGAGATATAAGTGCTCTTGTCTCCAGTCCACAGTGCACTCATACTTTATACAGGGTGTACTGAAGTAGCACTGATTCTGCTTACAGCTGCGTATATGCTATTTCCAGCAGGTCTGCTCTCCGTACCTTCTGTAACCCCACTTGACACAATCCTCACAGCGCACATCAGTGATACCCCACGTACATGCACAGGAAGTGCTTCCTGCAATGTCCCTGCAGCTATTAGAACAGTTCATTAGCCCAGATAAATGACTGAGGCTCTGACTGGCCTTCTAGCGCTGCTGCTAAAAAGAGCTCACGTCTCTGCCCATTAGCCGGACATGGCGGACGATGACAGCAGCAGGACCGGCCCTGTCACACTGCATGGGTCCTGAGATGAAGCTCACGCTAACTGACGGCTGTCAGTGAGAGCACTCCCCGTTGTTAGCGCTTCTTCAGGGCTACTTCTGCGCCCCAACACAGACACGCACACACATATTCAATGTCATCATTCACAGCAGGAGGCGCTCTATCAGAATGAATGAAACTGTGTCTGCCTTAATGACAGGCATGATGACGGCACCAGTATGTCACGGCGAGGGTCTCACGGATGTGGTTGGATGGGTTTGAGTCATCCCCATGATCATTATCTGTCTAGTAGAGAGAGAGAGAGAGAGAGAGAGAGAGAGAGAGAGAGAGAGAGAGAGAGAGAGAGAGAGAGAGAGAGAGAGAGAGAGAGTGATGGGGTGAGTAAAAAGAACAAGACAGAGAAAGAGAGAAAAAAGACCCTCTGGCTTATTGTGTCCTACTGCTGCCCAGACTGCTGCCCACTCCCAACACTTCAGCTAATGACTGTATGATGAGCCTAGAGGCCTGAGGTGACTCTACGCATAACTTTACATCACAACCACTTTAGATTTCACCTTTATAATTGAGACATTTCAGCAGGATCATATGGGAAGAGGCTCTTTTTTTAGAAATTTCTTTTCAAGAAGTAAGCCCTATTCGGACGGACTAGTTTTCTAAACGACTTTTGATTTACAATTCTCACTCGACGTCTGTGATTTCATGTACCGTTATAATACAACATCAGCAATCACAAACATTCACATTTGGAGATTAGATTTCTCAGAGGACCGTTGAGTTTTCAGAAAAACAGGAGGTAATTGCTCTGGAATTTTTACAAAGGTTGAATGAGAAAAAAACAGACTTGATAGATTCGGACAGGGTTAAAATTGCAAAGTACATCCGTGAAGCACGAATTTCTCGAACTTCCCCCTTGAAAACTAGTCCTGTCTGACCTTTATTTATTTCATGCATTCTGACTTATTTACACTGCTAAAGAGTTGGTTTCTCATGCTAAGCATGGCCAAAATGTCAAAAAACGAGTTGGACGTATGATGGCGTATTCTCCCGGATGAGCGCACGCATACATCACATCAATGTGCTTTGTTCGGGTTACGGAAGCCGTTGGCAGAGCTGTCATTTTGTTTTTAGACCACGAAATCAACAATGTCACTAAAGAAGTGTGTTTTTGGTTGTGAGGGAAAGATAACCTTGTTCAGCTTCCCAAATAACCCAGCGTTAAGGAAACAGTGAAATCAGTTTGTTTTTCCTGAGCAACACCAGCGTGTGTTTGTTTGTTCCCAGTCATGAGTAGAAACCGCAGGCGGTGAGTGAGTGAGGCGGTCTGTGTTTTGCTGGCAATCAGCACTTAAATTGCATATAAATGTAAACGATAGGAACGATTAATGAATTGAAAGTTATCCAGGGATAATGCCATGATGTATTTTGCATTATGCAATTGCATTTTGGGACATTGTGCAATTGATATAATAGTATCAGAGTGACAGATGAAAATAATCAGTCTCTTCTCCACTCCACACTTTATTTCCAGAAGTTCCAGTTGATTGGTTGGTTATTATTTGTTGATTTAATGTTTGTGCTTTATTCTGTCTGCAGTCAATTCGTGAGGTGACCGGCTATGTGCTTGTGGCGCTTAATCAGTTTGAATATCTGCCCCTGGAGAATCTTCGCATCATCCGCGGCACCAGGCTGTATGAAGACCGCTACGCCCTGGCTATCTTCCTCAACTATCGCAGAGATGGCAACTTCGGTCTCCGTCAGCTTGGCCTTAAGAACCTTACAGGTACAATATGAAAAGAGTCCTCAGGTCACATGACTTATCCCCTGTCTTGCTTATCTTTTGTGAATGTTCTTGATTGAGCATAACATTTTTATCTTTGTTAAAGATGGTTTGTAATTTTCTTTGATATCCACTTTAAAAGGGTGGTTGCTTGCCCCTTTTTACAAGATGTGAAATAAGTCTCTGATGTCCCCAGAGTGTGTATGTAAAGTTTTATCTCAAAATGCCCTACAGATCATTTTTATACCAAATTTTATACCAAAAAGTTAAAATTGTCACTTTTTGAGCAAAAACGTGCTGTTTTTGTCTGTCCCTTTAAATGCAAATGAGCTGCTGCTCATGGGGCGGAGCTTCAAGAACTCCAGTTAGCAGCTCTGATAACCTCATGCAGACAGGCAATGAAACTGTTCAGCCTTTTATGTTCAAACCAGAGTCGGACAATGATGGAGAGACTAAAGAAGAAGTGACAGCATGTAGAATGCAACAAGATGTTCCTGGATGGTTAGTTGATGAATTTATGTAGCTGATGTGGAGTTACCTATCTTCAAGTCATTGATTAGCATATTCTGTCATGATAATCTCACCCCCTTTGTTGTGTGTTCCCGGGGGCGGGGTTTATGTAAAGTTCAGGGTTAGTGATGTCACTAACCCGGGAGGAAGCTCGTGTAGTCCCTACCAGCCGTTTGTTGTAGTCCTTAAAAAGCAATTTCTTCAAAAGAAAATATCTCCCTTTGCTTTGAACTTTGAGCTTCGTAACTTTGCAGATGTTGTTTATGCTCAAACAGCAACATTACACACTAACTAAAGTTAAAAACGTGAAATCATAATCAACCACCCCTTTAATACATTGATCCCTGCTGAAATCACTCATCATGACATCAAATAATTGTTTCTGACTGAGAACGTATATCTATCGTATACAAGCACACAGAGTTCACTGTTCGATGCCTTGAAGTTGGTGAGTGCTGTCTGATCTCTCTCGCAGGAAAGAGAGGGAGAGTATTCATGAATATGGATATCATACTAAATTGATTTCACACAACTTCCATCAGAAATGACTTAGCTGGTGTTTGAGCTGGTGGATGGATGAGGACCGGCGCTGGCAGTGAAATACAGCTAAATATCTGCACCTGGAATTGGATCCATAAAACTCAGTGAGAGGTTTGGAGGGGAACGCTGGAGCTTGACCAGCTTGATGATGGCGCTGCTCTCATATGAACCAAGTCTTTATTATAGTTTAGATCTGTCAGTTTTGCAGGAGTAGTAAAGGCTAATCTTCTTGAAAGAGCCAGAGAGTCTAAATTGGATAGCGTTTACTTAACAGTATAGTCTGCTGTAGCACATAAAGTTTCTATTTCTTTAGGCCATATTAGTAAAATATCAAACATATTTCAGTGGCAATTTCTTTAAGACTACTCCGGAAGTCATATAGTGAAAAAGTGTTAGCTTAGTGTAAATCAAAGTCTTTTTTTTTGTTTTTAGTCTAACTTTTTTGCTCCCTAGCCATTGTGGCTAGTGGTTTTCCAAAGTTACTAACCACTCAGCATTTTCACTGTCCTCAAATTTTGACATCGATACCATGGGGAAAAACTGCTATATGTATATTTTTTATATTATCTCATAATTTGACAGCAGGTATTTTATATACTGTCACTTTAAGACCTGATGCATGGATCCATTATACGGTTACACATGCGTTTTCTTTCTCAACTGTTTATTTTCACTTAAAACTGACTGTGTTTACGTGAATACTCACCAAGACAGGCATTTTGACTATTTTGTGTGTATTTGACTGTTTAAGTGCAAAAAACAACTCAGAACTCAAAAAAGAACTCAGTTTAACACTGAGAGGTTTGTACTATTTGGGTGTGAGCACAAAATCTGCGGGAATGAGTAAAATTATGCACAATACGTGCAATCCCATGCCAAAATTCATGTGACAACATGTGATATTATATATAAATAATAAAATTCAACCCAGGTGACACTGGCAGGTGCTAATGTCAAGCCCTCCTATATATTTGTACAAATATACATTACTTTGATTTACACTGTTAACCCTTTTTCACTATGATTGCTCATTCTTCTTAAAGGAAGAAAGCATTATGTATTTTCCATTTAGATTAGGAATAAAGACACGAGGGGAAACATATTTTCCATTCATTAATTACTGTGGTTTGTCTGTGATGAACCTCCTTTCAACAGCCCTGCTCTTTGTGCCACACCTATTGCATGGTACCTATTAAATATTCTTCAGTATTGTTCATTCAGAGTGCATTGAAATGTTGTTCTTTTCATTGCAAGGGCATACAGGCAGTATATACTCATTCAGAGGTTTTTGAATTGTTCTTTTGAATCACTAGCTAAATTTAAATGCATGTCTCACCATGGGTTAAAAAAATATGAGGGCCAATGTCAGACAGACACCAAACAGAAATCTCTGCGGAGTCTAACATTGTGGTAAATAAACATTACATATAAATTACAGTGTTTAAGGTCTAATTTGGCAGATGTGCGTTTCATAATTCAGAACCGAGATGGTGAGTTGGGGGGGTTTGATGTTTTTGTAAGTGTCTCTGTACTTGCTTCACTACCAGGGCCAGTTGGAAATGTCTCTTCTTCACAGTGCCTGATCATTGCTGTTACACAACAACTCCACTTCCTTCTGATTGGCTGAAAGCACTAGTATAAGTGAATGACATTTACCATGAGCTACTTTTGTCTCCTCTTTTGTCAAATGAATAGCAAGTTTCTTCTGGAAGAACTTAACTGTTCCTCCAGATAGATCCTTGATGGCACAGACTGTAATAGTTGTTGCAGGTGCAGTAATTGTGTCTGTCCGTTTATTATTAACAAAAAACTGAATTTTTAATTATTGGACAAAAAAACTCTGCAAGTAGTAACCTAGAATACTGTCTAACACTCGATGGCTGCTCTGTCAAGTCCTCGTCGTCAGTTAGGAACCTGGGTGCGCTCTTTGATATCAGTCTTTCATTTGAAAGCCACGTTTCTAACATCTGTAAAACTGCATTCTACCATCTTAAAAATATATCTAAATTACGGCGCATGCTTTCAATGCAAAATGCTGAACAGTTAATTCATGTGTTCATGACCTCAAGGCTAGATTACTGTAATGCTTTACTGGGTGGTTGCCCTGCTCGCTTAATAAACAAACTGCAGCTGGTCCAAAACGCAGCAGCTCGAGCTCTTACTAGAACCAGGAAGTATGACCATATTAGCCCGGTTCTGTCAACACTGCACTGGCAAACATCGTATTAAACATCGTATAAATTTTAAAATCTTGCTTATTACTTACAAAGCACTAAATGGTTTAGCTCCCCAGTACTTGAGCGAGCTCTTAACGCATTATACTCCATCACGTCTATTGCGGTCTCAAAACTCTGGCCAGTTGATAATACCTAGAATATCAAAATCAACTGCAGGCGGTCGATCCTTTTCCTATTTAGTGCCTAAACTCTGGAACAGTCTTCCTAGCATTGTTCGGGAAGCAGACACACTCTGTCATTTTAAATCTAGACTAAAAACGCATCTCTTTACTATGGCATACACATAGAACATTATCAATTTCTATTATTCAAATCAGTAAATGATTGTTAGGCTGCATTAACTAGGTCAGCCAGAACCGGGAACACTTCCCATAACACCTGATGTACTCGTTACATCATAAGAAGAATGTCTGCAGAGACCGTGTCAATTAAACTCCCCCCGTAAATGCCGCATCGACACGACATCCTCATTAAAACTGTCTTCGGCGTGACGACTCAATTCTTTCGAATAATCTTACTAATATCTATTTACCTAATATGAATTAAGACCTGCAATGTTGCCAGAATTATAATCATACACCGTTTGTTCGTCGGCCAGAGGAGAACTGCCACCCCGACTGAGCCTGGTTTCTCCCAAGGTTTTTTTTTCTCCATTCTGACGCTGAAGGAGTT
>CM031951.1:32672101-32689601 GCA_018749465.1 Paracanthobrama guichenoti | reverse complement strand
TGGCACCAGATGTGGGCCTCCATATCTTATAGGCCAACCATATATGAGTGGAGGGTGTTGGGGGCCCACATCAATGTTTTTTCAGGGGACCCAGAATTCCCTAGCTACGGCCCTGCTCACACGGGTTGCCAAACTGATACTGCAATCTTTATATACTGTTGCCAACGCAACAGGAACGAGCGCAATTGACAACGGAAAGCTACGAGCCGTAAGGTCTTTGCACACTGAGACATTTTCGAATATGTTTTTTTCGGTGGCTCTGAATTGTCAAAACCCCTCTCAAAATACTTGCTACAGATGCGAAAAACACAGAAAAATTTTACCCGATCCGAATTTTTTAAAATAAGGGTTGGGTGCAACTAAGTGTTTACTTGCTTTACGTTCCCCTTCTAATTTCCAAGCTTATTTTTATTTGAGCTGTAATTCATAATTCAACCTTTGATTAGACGTATTGTATGATATTATCATGATTGCCTCTCTCAATTGTAGTAGCTCTGCTCATTATTCTTATTTTTCAGCTGTGGAAAATGGGCTTCAACATGTCCTTCATTCAAGCTATTTATTTTCCTGCCTTTTAGAACAAATTATCTTGAAAGAGGACTTTGTTTTTGTCAAGGTTTGTGTCTGTGCTGTCTCAAGGTTCTGATTTTGTACTGGACGCTAGGTTTTTATGGATTGTTCTGTCGACTTTAACATTAAATTGTTCAGAGGCTTTTTGTATCAGTAAATGGTAGGATTTTGTGTGGTTTATGCCAGGGACTACAGATGAAAATTAGGCTGTATGGCTAAATCTGGCACATTTACATGATGAACTTGAGTGCTCAATGTTAATTAATGTGCATTGTCCCTTTTAAAATAAAGAATAAAGAATTTTGTCAGCTTAAAAACACTTTCAGCTTCGCTCTTAAACATTAGCATTTTTAAAGTACAGTTGTTCATTTTTATCTATATTAGAGTCACCACATGACTTGAATGGTCACAGTGATATTCTAACTAACAGTTCTGTATAAATGCCTTTTTTATTTCTTGTGCACACAAAGGGCAGATGGACATGTACACACTTTGACACAGGACATTCAGATACTGCAATCTTTATGTACTGACATCTATGTAAGTGTGTTGTCACTGTATCGCGTATCTTGAGGCTCAAAAATGTGAACTGTGAATGTGCAGCTTAGAGTTAGAATGTTTTTGTGGTTTTTACCTTTACTACTTCTCTTTGCTGTTTCTTGCAGATTCACCTGATAATTCCTCCGCCTGTTGTTTCATATGTAAAGTATTAGTGTGTATTATTCAGAACTGAATCAAGAATGCCATTTGAATTCAAATTCAGTTACAGAATTTGACTGTAGGGAAGTCGAATTAAAATGAATTGAAATAAATCTTTAAATTCATCAGATAATTGATTTAAATACTTTGAATATTAGCTTTACTTGCTTTATAGTTTTATAATAAGTTTTTAAAATAGTGACTTTTTATGGGCCTTACAGATGGATGGATGGATGGATGGATGGATGGATGGATGGATGGATGGATGGATGGATGGATGGATGGATGGATGGATGGATGGATGGATGGATGGATGACACCTATAAAAATGAGCATTTAGTTTATGTATGTCTTACTGAATAATACATTTTTTGGACCAGGTTGGAAGAATTTCCCGGCATGTATCGCCTGTGGTTCTCTGAATTATAGTTCAGTAAGTTCCTCTTCCTGTCATTCCAGTTCACCTTCTTGTGGAATATTTTATATATTTCATGAAAGAAAATGTGGCAATATTACATTCAGTCACAGCTGTAATTAATATGTAAACAGTCTCTCAAAGTTGATACTTATCATCCATACATAAATCTACACAAACACATTCATCTACACATCAGCGCAGCTCTTTATGTTTACTCCTCAATATACCTGCACCTGTTCAAGGAGAAAATCTCAATGATTGTGCATTAACCTCACTAAGTCCTGCTCAACGTCTCATGAAAGCGTTCTGGAACAGCACACCAGAGATGAAAGAACGAGAAAAGATGATCAGCCTATGACTGCCTCAAACACATGTGTCTGTCTCTTGCTCCCTCTCTTTACCCGTTTCTTTTCTTTTTCGCCTCAGTGCGGTCTGTGTAAAGGGATCCATGATGGAGAAAAAAGAAAATTACTTTTGTTGGTGCTTGCACAACACTCATTTCCATCTTTCGCGCTGAGGCTTCCAGACCCCGGGTCACTTCCAATTGTGTGTCTAATTGATTACTTCCCATGCAATTACGTTTGTGTCATACTCGATTTTTCACTGTTTGAGGCACAGGGGAGCGATCCTCCTTCTGAAGGACAACAGTTGCACTGCAGCAAATCTAGAATGTGGCTGTATTATTAATCTTTTGGCGCAGATGTAGTGCAGTAATAACCAGTGACATAAACCACAAACGCAAGGTTACAGAGGTGGAAAGGACGGTGTCAATGACAGGACATTTTCTCCCTGGGCATTGAGGAAAAACTGCATTAAAAGTGACAGTATTATGATTCTACTCATTTGCAACAACACAAACAAGCACTTCTTTATTAGGCCTTGGAAAAGACCGTTGCCATTACATATTCTTTGTGCTTTTCACTTCTTAATTTTGCTGACTGTTTTCACGCTCATTAATTAAAGCTTTTGGGAATTATGTAAGCTGTGAGAAAAGAATGTAATGAAATATTGATGTCCAACCACAGAAGGACTGACAAAATTTTAATCATTAGAACGATTTGACCCTTCTGCCCTCACAAAGGAAAGAAAAAGTGTGTGATGGTAATCAAATCAGATAAAGATGTGGGATGCATGACTTTTCATTGAGCCGTAACAAACTTTTCTTTTCTTTTTTCCTTTTTTAGTTAAATAACTTAGTTTAGCTATTGTCTTAAACATTGTTTTATCAAAAATATTTGAAAGTCTTAGAAATAAATATATATACTAGTAAATGTGCTTCTCTTTCTAACAGTAGTGTGTTTGTATATACAGAACACATGCAAAGTGTAATTTCCTTTTCTGTGGAGATGAGAGGATGACAGAGCTGCTGAGAGGAAACAAAGCCCTGGGAAGTGGAGTAGAAAAATGGAAGGATCCCTTTTAAAAGTTGTCTGTATTTAAAGCCTGTAATGTGAATTGGGAAGAGAGAAAAAAAGAAAAGCTGTAATTACACAGAGATCAAATAGAGAGCGTGGAGCTAGTGCTAATACCCACTCGCCCACCCCAATCACTGGAGAAACCAGGCCCATTAATAATGAATCTGGTGTCATCATTAAGAATCTGAATGATTAAACATATCTCCTGGCTTCAAACACCACTTTTCACACTAAAAAAAGGGGCTCACACATACATAAAGGAAAACTGTAATGATATGAAACACTTATGAAACATGAAACATACCAAATCTGCAGATTTCCATGGTATTGGATTGCCTGTTGCAAAGATATACAAAAATCTAAAGTTTCTCACTAGAAATAAGTGCATGCAGGTTTGGAGCAATATGAATATTCTGCCATCATTTATTCAGCCTCAATTTTGGCTGAGCTATCCCTTTACAGGTGAAATGTGTAATTTCTGCAGCATTGGTTGAACCAGAAGTTTTTATGTTAGGTGCTTAAACGCACAGAACAATGCTTTGAAAGCGCAACAGAGCCCTTAAATTACTTAATATCTCTACACATTAAGCTGAGAAAGTAAAAAATCAGTCAACAGTAAAAAAACTTCAAAATGCTTTCATCTGACAATTAGAACGTTAAAGATTCAAGATTCAGGAGTTTTATTTGTCACATACACAGTTATATACAGAATATACAACCGGCAGTGAAATGTAAAATTTGCTTTTACTATGTAAAATGACCTTTAAAGCCTTTTACTATGTAGTACATAGTACTATGTTCTGTTTGAATCTTGTTAATAAAGTCATTCTATGGAATTCCAAGATTTTTCCCTTAATCCATGCAATATATGTGCAGAATAGCTCGTAATAACATTCCTCTTTGGATATAATGGGGAGGGATTGAACCTAAAGAAAATGCAAATCCAACTACATGACAACAGCCAGCTATTCTAATGTGTATAGCTTTTCATGGGCTCATAGTTACTTCTATTGCATGAAGCATCCCAAAACAACGACCAATTAACATCACCGCATTCTGTGTACTGTAAAAAGAATCCTAGCAAAGAGAAATTGGAGCGCATCACAGAGCAGTTATATAATCTGAGGCAGGTGGAAAGAATATGTGTAGAACAAGCATTGATAGAAGAGAAATGAGTGTGATGATGGGAGATATTGAGCTTTGTTCGATCATTAATGAATATAATAGGTTAGTAGAGATCATTATATATCAACCACACTACCTGGATTAAAGGAATAGTTCATTCAAAAATGACTTTTTGTCATCATTTACTCATTCTCTTGTTTTATTTCTTATATCAATGAATGTATCAAAGACTGGTTGAACTGCTTTTTTTCATACATTGAAAGTGCATGGTGATTTATACCACCAATCAGGACAAAGAACAAAAAACCTCATTATAAAAGTTGTGCATATGATTTTTGCTCTATATTTCAAGACTTTTGAAGATCTGTGAGAAAACAGACTGAAATTTAAGACATTATGCTTGGATAGACTTCCATTCTGTGGTGCTCTTACATGTCATATGTACTTGTAAATAAAATAAATAAGACTTAATGGCCTGGCTTCACAGACAGTGCTTAGATCAAGCCAGGATTAGGCCTTAGTTCAATTAGGACAGTCAAGTAGCTTTTATAAACATGCCTTAGAAAATAACATTATTGGTATGTATCTTGAGACAAAACAATAGCACTGACATATTTTTTCAGTTAAAACAGCTCAAACATGCATTTTAGTCTGGGGCTAGCTTAAGCCTTTTCTGTGAAACCGGGGGCATAAGGCTTGGAATATACTGCATGAGGTTTATTAAACTTTTATGGTGCCTTTTTGTCCCTTTAGTGCCTAGAAACCAATTTTAATTATATGGGAAACAGAAGCTCAAACATTGTGCCTAAAGATCTCCTTTTGAGATAGAGGTTAATAAAAGTTAGCAAGTGAAAATGATGACCTTTAAAGCCTCTACCATGTAATTTTGTGCTAACTTTGTAGCCTTACTTCATCTTTAGGGGAAGGACATGTTAAGCTGACAGAAGTGTAAGAGTAACAATAACATTATACGCGTTTTAGTGTGTATTAGCGTGTTGCTGCTCAACAGCTTGCTCCTGTGTTAAGAAAGCATTGACATACACACGTTTTAGCTTCCCCCATTTGTCTCCATTACCTGTAAGCCTCTGCTAATGGAGTCAAAGAATCTCTAGGGTGTTGTTAGCACCTGACTTTACCATTTGATTCGAGCCTTTGTAAAAAATCAGTCATTACGCTCCAGCCCGAACACAGACTCGTGCAAGCTTTTTGACACAAATAGAGCTGTTCCATGACCCAGAACTGTACATCACGATAATACTAAATGACTCTGTACGCTCATGCCTTTGATTATATACGTGTGCCGCTTAGAGTGCAAGCAAACGCTCACAGTCAAGAGAAAAGAGGAGCAAAAAACAGGGTTGGAAAAAAAGTAGAGCGGCTGTGGATGTTGAATAATTCAGAACTGGCAGCACATGAGGCTTCAGGGCCAGCCGGAGTGCAGGAACTCCAGCCACTGATGAGCAGTGTACCCGCTCCTCACCTTTGTCCTGCACACACACATACACAGACACAATGCGTATCAGCAGCACTCATAAAGCTGCAAACTCTGCTCGCCTGTCCACTCCGAGCAGTTTCAGTCCTCCTCCTCAGATATCAGACTTGGGCCTCATTAAAAGTTAATGTGAAGCATGCAAAGAATTTTAATGCCAATTAATAATCAAAACAGTTTCCTCCATTGCTGTGCCATTATTTCAGAGTCAAAAACCAGGCTATTCGACACAATGCAACCAAAGCGAAGACTGTGGGGTGCATGGAGCAGGAAGAGACATCAAAGTCACCCCGTTATCCCGCTATAGATCTGATCAGTTAAAGTCGCTGGGCGTAGCAGGTTTCCTGGCAGGTGTGTAATGCTGTCATGGATGTTTGAACAGTGGTGTGTTGTGCGTGCCAGCGGTTCTGGCTGGGTTTCACAGTGTACGCCAGCCAAAGCCTGTGTCTTTGGCATCAATAGCATGCAGAGTAGAGTCTAAACACAGCCAGACACATCTATAAATACACAAACACTTCAGCTTTCAAGTGATATATATATACTACAGACTGATAAAAGGCATCTCCACCACCCCTAGTCCTCCTGTTGCCTCTAATTTGGCATTGTTTCATCAAGCCCACAGCAGGAAATGTTAATGAAACATTTAAGAGTGGTATGTCAGTTACCTCCACTCCTGACAATCACAGAACTCTTATTTCAGAGGGAATGTGATGGAATCGTTGTAAAGCCAGACACTTTTATTAGCTGCACTTCACTGGTACCGAGCTGGAAACATTCCTTAGAGATTCCACCACATCCCAAAGGTTCTCTATTGGATTGAGATTTGGTGACTCAGGAGGCTGGTGTGGCACCCGGTGTGGTCTTCTGCTGCTGTTGCCCATCTGCTTCAAGGTTCGATGTGTTGTACATTCAGAGATGCTGTTGCAGACCTCAGTTGTAACGAGTGGTTATTTGAGTTACTGTTGCCATTTCTATTAGCTCAAACTAGTCTGGCCATTCTCCTCTGACCTCTGGCATTAACCAGGCATTTTTGCCCACAGAACTGCCTCTCACTGGATATTTTCTCTTTTTCTCTGTAAACCCCTAGAGATGGTTGTGTGTGAAAATACCAATAGATCATCAGTTTCTGAAATACTCAGACCAACCCGTCTGGCACCAACAACCATGGCACGTTCAAAGTCACATAAATCATTTCCCATTCTAAAGCTCAGTTTGAACTTCAGCAGATTGTTTTGACCATATAGCCTAAATGCATTGATTTGCTGATTAGATATTAGCATTAACAAGCAGTACAACAGGTGTACCTAATAAAGTGGCGTCTAAGTTTATATATACACCGATCAGGCATAACATTATGATTGTGTTGGTCCCCCTTTTACCTTTTGCTGCCAAAACAGCCCTAACTCCACTAGACCACTGAAGGTGTGCTGTGGTACCATATCTGGCACCAAGATGTTAGCAGCAGATCCTTTAAGTCCTGTAAGTTGCGAGGTGGGGCCTCCATGGATCGGACTTGTTTGTTCAGCACATCCCACAGATGCTCGATTGGATTGAGATCTGTGGAATTTGGAGGCCAAGTCAACACCTCAAACTTGTTGTTGTGCTCCTCAAACCATTCTAGAACCATTTTTGCTTTGTAACCGTGCATTATCCTGCTACAAGAGGAGTACCGTTTCCATTAAAGGGTGTACATGGTCTGCAACAATGCTTAGGTAGGTGGTACGTGTCAAAGTAACATCCACATGAATGGCAGGACCCAAGGTTTCCCAGCAGAACATTGCCCAAAGCATCACACTGCCTCCGCCGGCTTGCCTTCTTCCCATAGTGCATCCTGGTGCCATGTGTTCCCCAGGTAAGTGACGCATACGCACCCGGACATCCATGTGATGCAAAAAAAAACATCTTCCTTTGCTCCGTGGTCCACTTCTGATGCTCACAAGCCCATTGTTGGCACTTTCGGCGGTGGACAGGGGTCAGCATGGGCACCCTGACTGGTCTGCGGCTATGCAACCCCATATGCAATAAACTGTGATGCACTGTGTATTCTGAAACCTTTCTATCAGAACCAGCATTAACTTCTTGAGCAATTTGAGCTACAGTAGCTCGTCTGTTTGATCGGACCACACAGGCCAGCCATCGCCGGTTCACCACTGTTCCTTCCTTGGACCACTTTTGATAGATACTGACCACTGCAGACCAGGAACACCCCACAAGAGCTGCAGTTTTGGAGATGCTCTGACCCAGTCATCTAGCCATCACAATTTGGCCCTTGTCAGACTCGCTCAAATCCTTATGCTTGCCCAATTTTCCTGCTTCTAGCACATCAACTTGGAGGACAAAATGTTCACTTGCTACCTAATATATCCCACCCACTAACAGGTGCCGTGATGAAGAGATAATTAGTGTTATTCACTTCACCTGTCAGTGGAGATAATGTATTTATCACTATAAATTATGGAATATTTGTAATGTATTTAATAATTTTATTGCATATATTAGTTATTAAAATATTAGGAAACTTTCACAGGCAACTTTGAAAACAAAAGAGTTTAAAATTCAGGTCATGTTAGTTTTGTTACTACCAAGTGCATCGAACAAAACTCTTTCAAAGATGTGATGGCACTAACTTGGTTACAAGTGATTCGTTTATTTTATCCCGTTTTTTTTTTTAACATTACTTTGTGATACTGACCCCTAGAAACTGTGTAGACACCAGCTAATCAGATTTGAAGTGGCAGTTTTAGCTTGCCTTTTTTGTGTGCAATATGCATCAGACAGTCAGTGAATTAACTGTTCAGTAGTCCGTAGATGTGCTGGCTGAGACTGTATAGCGTTCATTTAATTGTAAAAATGTGTCTGCAATGTTATGTAAAGCATTTGACTTTAGCAGTTTAAAGTTCATACACATATCATGCAAAATAATCTGATGAATGTTATATGGGTGCATGAAGGCACACACTGTAGGAAATAACTGAAATGACTGATGGGGTTGGAAATCACAGAGGACAAGAAAATAATTGGAAAATTATTTTAAAAAGGCCGTCTATTAGTTATTTTCTTTTTCTTGCTCCCTGATTGGCTAGTGTGTCGTTACCTAGGAAGAAGCAGGTGAGCGTAACTGGGAGACCTGACTGCCATGGAGTCATGGCACATCAGACGACACTACCAAACATGCCCAGTGACATAGAAAACACCAGAAGGAGCAAGATATGCAGAAAGCAGCTGGTGTGCATCTGGAGTGGTAAATCGAGTGTGTACCGACTCTTGTGTTTCAGCTAAACTGGCACAGTGAGGTCTTTGCCGCAGCATCCCTGTCTCCCTCTGTGGCTTAATAATTAATGTATTTATTTTTTGCATAGTGGCTCACAGGGACGAAGCTCAGGGGCTGTACTGAATGCAGTGGAGGGTAATAGGACATGAATAGTCCCTGCTGCTGCTACGGCCGCCCTGCCAAGCGCTCAAGCTGCCCAGGTGGGGTCTGCCATGCGGATGAATGCATGATACTAAATATACCCCAAACTCCTCCCTCACTTCCCCACCTGGCCTCATGTTTACTTTCAACGCACATCTGAAATCACTTTTCTAAATACAGAGAATTTCCTCATCCAGCCCTCTTGCATCACTTTGCAGCACTACGCATGAGCTCATTTATAATGTGTTACTACACAAGGTATTTTATCATATTAAGTCACATCAATATCATATCAAGTTTTGGTAGCAGAGCAAAGTTTGGCCCTAGAAAAGTCAAAATTGGAGTTTAAATACACTTTAACTAGGGAGTTTAATGATTCTGGTTCTATAACGGCTCTGTAAGGATTCGTTCTTTCACAGGATTTTTTAATAAGTTTGAGAATAGACATGTTATTGTAAAATTCTGATATAAAATAAGATAAGCCAACAGCTCTAATTTATTTTTATTTTTTTTATTACAGCATTTTGTTGTCATTGTAGGAAGAATGCAGATGCCCTACTTTTAATGGAACCAGATGTTATGGCAAAGGTTCAGTTTTTCAGGTATATTAGTGCTGTCAGTTGATTTAAAAAACAAACTAATTAATCACAGAAAATTGTAATCAACTGCGATTAAAACATCAGAGTTTTTAATATATTTTTATATTGTAATGGCATCTTTTTATGAATGAAGGCCGGTATTACTGCTACTGATGTCTCTATGAAATAATTGATTTTTAAACATTAATGATAGATATTCAACATTACGGTTTAATTTAAAGCTATATCAATTTCTACATTTATTAGGCTTAAAAAAATAAATAACAACTTTTAATTTAAGTGAACTTAAAACAATGTGCACATAAACCCATTATAATCACTGTCATATTTACCTGTGGCCTACCTGTATAACAAGTAGGACATATAGAGAAATTGAATAAATTCATCAAACAGTCTGCACTGCATGAATAATAAATTAAATATGGATTAATCCTTATTAAAGCTACAATTTTCTCTGTTACCTTTGTCAAAACTAAGATGGCGGCACATGCACACGCAGCGGCTTCTCTCTCTCCCGACGGACCGGTGTTTTTGTCTTTTTCGTCGTGTAAATCACAGTGTTTTTGTACGTCCTTGTCGCGTCCGTTCATCTGCAAACTCAGCTACAGACGTGAGTTTCTGCTCGAGGTTGGAAAAACTACAGTCTTCAATCCAAGATCGGTGCTCGCTCAAGATCTGTGGGATCATGGCCTTCTCCGGGGGCCTACCCCATCACCGTCCCCCACTACTGCACCTCTCCCACAGTGGAGGCGCCACAAATGGGGTGAGAGGAAACAGAAGAGGGGGAAGCGCGGAGGTATCCGTGTCAGGCTAGCGGCTAAACCACACAAGCCGGCTATCCCCACCATCATTCTCGCTAACGTACGCTCGTTGGACAATAAACTGGATGATCTTCGTCTTCTTTGCTCTACTCGGAAGACTGTAAGAGACTGTTGTGTTTTTGTGTTCACGGAAACATGGCTCAACAACAGCGTTCCGGACCGTGCCATTCAGCTCGATCAGCGCACATGCCATCGGGCGGACAGAGTGCCCGTCGAGGAGGTAAGACCGGCGGCGGACTCTGTGTTTACACCAATGATGCGTGGTGCCGCGATGCTGTTGTGGTCTGCAAACACTGCTCACCCCTGGTGGAGTTTATGATTATTAAATGTCGGCCGTTTTATCTACCGCGGGAATATTCAGCTATTATACTTGTTGCTGTATACATCCCCAGCTCCAACAACAACAGGAGTGAGGCACTAAATAATCTGTATAAACACATCAGTAATCAGCAGACAGCCCACCCAGATGCTTTTCTCATCTTGGCTGGAGATTTCAACCATGCAGACTTAAAGAGTGTGCTTCCAAAAATTCATCAACACATTGACTTCCCAACACGTGGTAAAAACACTCTGGACTTTGTGTACACTACACAGAGAGGAGCTTACAAAGCCCTTCCCCTCCCCCACCTTGGTGCTTCAGATCACATCATTGTTATGTTAACGCCAGCATACAGACCACTTGTGAAAGCCACCAAACCAGTCCAGAAGCAGATTCAAGTCTGGCCTGAAGGGTCATCAGAGGCTCTTCAAGACTGCTTCGACACCACTGACTGGGACATGTTTAAACAGGCTGCAACCTACAACAACACCACAGACCTCCAGGAGTACTCAGAGACTGTTACTTCTTATATCACCAAGTGCATGGAGGATGTAACAGTCACAAAGACCATCACCGTCTGGCCCAACCAAAAACCGTGGCTGACAGGAAATGTCTACAGACTTCTGAAGGCAGCGTAACGCTGCCTTCAGAGCTGGAGATGAGGTGGGCCTGAGGACAGCAAGGGCCAACCTGTCACGCGGCATCAGGAAGGCTAAGAGACAGTACTCCAGGAGGATAGCCCATCGTTTCAGCGACAGCAGAGACACAAGGAGCCTGTGGCAGGGTATTCAGACCATCACAGATTATAAGCCCCTGCTGCGGACATGTGACAGCTCCACCCCCCTGCTGAATGAGCTGAACACTTTCTTTGCTCGCTTTGAAGCTCACAACAGCACCACTGCACAGAAGTCACCACCTCCTCCCGATGACCTGATGTTGTCACTGCCCAGGAACAGCGTGAGAAGATCCCTCAGCAGGGTCAACGCATGCAAAGCTCCAGGTCCTGACAACATTCCTGGACGTGTATTGAGAGACTGTGCAGAGGAACTCACTGATGTCTTCACAGACATCTTCAACATCTCACTGAGTCAAGCTGTCGTCCCCACATGCTTCAAAGCAACCACCATCATTCCAGTCCCTAAGAAATTATCTCCATCCTGCTTCAACGACTACCGTCCAGTCGCACTTACCCCCATCCTTATGAAGTGCTTTGAGCGGCTAGTCATGCACCACATTAAGTCTGCCCCCCCTCCCTGGACCCCTACCAATTTGCATATCGGTCTAAACGCTCGACCGATGACGCCATCGCCACCACCGTCCATTCAGCACTCACTCACCTGGAAAATAAAGACACTTATGTCAGAATGCTGTTCATAGACTTTAGTTCAGCATTCAATACAATCATCCCTCTACAGCTCACTCAAAAACTGCCACAGCTGGGACTCAGCACATCGATGTGCAACTGGTTGCTGGACTTCCTGAAAGGAAGACCTCAGGCAGTTCGGGTCGGCAGTAACTCATCCAGCTCCATCATCATGAACACTGGAGCCCCTCAGGGATGTGTGTTGAGCCCCCTCCTTTTCACTCTGCTGACACATGACTGCACACCCATACACAACAGCAATCTCTTCATTAAGTTTGCGGACGACACGACCGTAGTTGGTCTCATTAGCAACGATGATGAGACAAACTTCAGGAGCGAGGTGAGCCGCCTGGCCAGGTGGTGTGGCGACAACAATCTCTCTCTGAACGTGGAGAAGACGAAGGAGATTGTTGTTGACTTCAGGAGAATGCACAGCCAGCACTCTCCTCTAACCATCAACGGTGTGACCGTGGAAAGGGTGAGGAGCACCAAATTTCTGGGTGTACATATCACAGAGGACCTCTCCTGGACCGCCAACACCACAGCACTGACCAAGAAAGCACAGCAGCGACTCTACTTTCTCCGCAAGCTGAGAAGAGCCAGAGCCCCAGCCCCCATCATGCGCACCTTCTACAGAGGCACCATCGAGAGCATTCTGACCAGCTGCATCTCTGTGTGGTACGGCGCCTGCAACGCATCCTGCCGTAAAGCACTTCAGCGCATAGTGAGAGCAGCTGAGAAGATCGTTGGTGTCTCTCTCCCACCCCTCCAGGACATTTATAACTCCCGCCTCTCCCGCAAAGCCCTCATCATTGCGAGAGACCCCACCCACCCATCGCACAGCCTCTTCAGTCTGCTGCCATCAGGAGGAGAGGCCGCAGTCTCCAAGCAAGGACCAGCAGACTGAAGGACAGCTTCATTCCCAAGCTGTCAGGGCATTGAACTCCCTCCCGACTCTGCCGACCCTCCCTCTTCTGCACCTGATCATATATGATCATATATATATATATATATATATATATTGGGGGGGCATGGTTCATAAAACCCATGATTCGGTTCCTATCACGGTTTTAGGGTCACGGTTTTGGGTTCTGTACGGTTCTTGTTGTTATTTTTTTCTTTTAATTGTTAACATTCCACAAATTTACTTCAGCATGTGATATATAGCTTAATTATCCACAATTTAGGATGCAGTATTAAAAAAATTGTTATATCATGTAATCATGCACAAACTGAATTTGACTTGACTTTAAGCATATTATTGGGACCATCTCTGAGGAAAGCTAGGTGAGATTTTGATACAGCAAGAGAGGACATTGATGACATGCTTTTCATTTATTTGGCAAAAAAAGGAGAATGTGTATTGCTGTCTCTACAGGAACTTGTGTGCCTTTTTAGCACACAAAGATTGAACTGAAGAATTAACTTGCATTTATCAAACTGACAACTTCAGTGTAGCTCTTTTAAAAGAAAAAGAGAGGAACTCTTAAACCTCTGTCTTTTAAACAAGTCAAAATACATTAAACATAATTTCCTATAATGAGGCTATGACACTTTTATTTCCGTCATCATAGGTAACATGAAATCCAAAAAGTTCCCACACACCGGACTTATACGACACATTGCGCATCCGTCGAACCGTGCGACGCACACACTCCAAACCGAGACAAGCGAACCGAACGGTTTGGATGTTGTTTTTTATGTACTGTGCCACCTTTTAATAAATGTCTATATAATAAATATATATATAATATATATATATGTAAATATATATATATGTAAATATATATATATATATATGTATATATATATATATATATATATATATATATATATATATATATATATATATATATATATATATATATATATATATATATATATATATATATATATATATATATATATATATATATATATATATATATATATATATATATAGGTTTATATATATATATATATATATATATATAGGTTTATATATATATATATATATATATATATATATATATATATATATATATATATATATATATATATATATATATATATATATATATATATATATATATATATATATATATATATATATAGGTTTATATTGCCTTTCAAGCTGTTCTGAGATTTAGAGGTTGAGTTCAAAGGCCGTTACTGGCTGCCCCTGCAGCCTAACTGGGGAATGCTGACCTTTCCCTGAGGTTAAGAGAGGTCACAGTACAGTCATCTGTATGCAGGTGCTTTTCTGTTTCAGTTAGGTTTGCCTTTTTTCCCTCTCTCTGTGGAGCTCCCGGGTGCAGAGCTCATTGCAGTGCTGGTGTGGGGTGAACCGGGTCCTGCTCTGATATCTGAAGTGTCAGAAGCCACCCTTGGCCTCCTTTCTCTCTAGCTATGCTTTCATTGTGCTTTTAATTTTTATTGAAGCATGCATTTAAGCTCTCTTGTGTTCTCTGATTGAGCCATTGTGCAGTTAAAGAGGCATTTTGCTCTTCCCAAGGAAAGAGAGAATGGATGTTTGAATTACTGTTCAGTGTTAACAACAGCTTTTACCACAGCAGAGACATCTCAAAACACATTTATATTTGCACGTTTTTGACTGAAAAACATTACATACACTACCGTCAAAAGTTTGGAAACATTACTATTTTCAATGTTTTTGAAAGAAGACTCTTTTGCTCATCAAGCCTGCATTTATTTGATCCAAAATACAGCAAAACAATTTTTATTGTGAAATATTTTTACAATTTAAAATAACTTTTTTCTATTTTAAATATATTTTAAAATGCAATTTATTTCTGTGATTCAAAGCTGAATTTTCAGCATCATTACTAGTGTATATAGTAGTATAGTATAGTATAGTATAGTGTAGTATAGTGTAGTATAGTATAGTATAGTATAGTATAGTATATATATTATGGAGATTATGTAATGTTATCCCCTAAAATTAACTAAAGTCTTATTCAGGCACTCAGCACTACTCTCTCTTATAAAATCATTCATCACAGTGTTGACCCAAAGTAACTGCGTTCAAATCCTCTCAGAGGAGATAGCTGGCCTAATGCACATGTTGTGTACAGTTTTGTGGTTGGCTTGTCCTTTATCAGCAGACAAACCATTACTGTATGTTCTCTTTCCTCTGTGTTTTAGAAATCTATTCCCACAAGTGTGCCACTGCATGTAGTGATTTAGCTGTTCTAATTCAACACGCTCACCTTCCCGACCCAGATATGTAATATGAAAGGTTATTTCAGTTACTAGAAATAAAAGAGGGGAAGTCTCGCCCTCTCCTATCCCTTTGCCCTCTCTCATTTATACCGCTATTCTTTTTCTGTTCTTTTCCCAGATAAATAAGCAGATGCTCCCTGCCCTAGATAATTCCATAAGCCTTTAATCTTAGCCATTTTTCATAAAGATTCATCGGAAACAATTGCGTAAGGGATAATAAAATTTAATCAGCCTGCTTTAAACACAATTACCACCCTGAGGAAGTCAGGAGGGCAGGGAGGATTGCAAGTAAAGCCCACTGTCTGAAGCTGTCATCCATATATAATATACTGAATCTATATTGAGCCAACCAGCCTTGAACCCTGATATACCTTGTAACCCAACAAACAACTCAGAATAAGACTGGGTTCAAATGCTTCTGCATTAACGGTTCATAAACAGATGTTATGGTGTATTGTGAGCATCTGTCACTGCTTTTAAACCACTAGTCCAGCACTGCAGTTTTCCACTCAGCATTCAATATACTTTCAATTATTTCTTTATTGCTTATATATCATACAGTCACTGTGACAATTCCCCTTATAACATTTGCCAATAAAAATTGCCCTCCTGTAGACAAAAAGAGTGTCCTGTTTTTTCCAGCACCATTTTCTTTTTTATCAACCTTGGTTGGATTTGAAAGGGATTTATTTCAATGCAGCTCTTGCCTGTTATTTACTGCCTTTGTCATTGGTTTTTCAAGAGTTGTTATCGAGTTGGTCTTTGTCTCTCTGTAGTCCAAGCAAAAAAATATGATGCATTGAGCGCTACAAGAGGGTCCTTGGTTCAGATAAATTCCAAGGACCGAAACAGACACATGTAACCAGTAGAACACATGTTCTGCTGTCAGCGCCGATCACATATGGGCCATCAGTAGGCTCCCATGATGCTTTGCCTGCCGTGGCCACTCATGCTTGAATGTCAACAGTGTCTCGTTAAAAGTGCATTTGCTCGCAGCCAACCCGGCACGAATGCCTGCTGAACTACTCCCGCACAGGTCCGCGCCTTCCCCCTTTTTCTCTCCCGGACGCCTGCGGCATCAACTCCTCATAAATGCTTTTATGTAGTTAAATTAAAGCCGTTGTTCTTTTCAGGTCAGTAGTTAAATACATAAAAGTGCAATTAAATTCAAATAGAGTCTGTCTGTGTTTTATTCCTAGTTTGCCACCCCTGTTCCTCTAGATTTATGTGAGCGGCTCTTGCTCTGACCTTGGCTGAGGTGTTCATGGAAAGCCCATCATTGAAGTCCCTTATTATCTTGGCTAAATAACGAGCAAGTGAGCAATGGTTCACAGCATTTACACTACCGTACGAATGTTTGGGGTCAGTACGATTTTTTGTTTTTATTTAGCAAGGATGCATAAAATTGATTCAAATTTGAATGACCGTAAAGACATTGATAATGTCTATTTCAAATAAATGCTGTTATTTTGTGATATACTTTCTATTCATATATTTTCCTTAAAAGAATACAGAAAAAAAGGTATCACAGTTTCCACACAGATATTAAGCAGCACAAATGGTTTCAACATTGATAATAATAGGAAATGTTTCTTGAGCACCAAATCAGCATATTATTTCTGAAGGATCATGTGACACTGAAGACTGGAATAATGGCTGCTGAAGATCCATCTGTCATTTGTCATCAATTCTTTTTCATCACAGAAATAAATGTAACATTTTAAAATTATATTTATATATATTTTATTATACTTAATATAATATATAAATATATTTAAATATACTTGCGCTAGTTAATTGACTAGTATTTGCACCATTATTTACCGCCCAAAAAAGCATGTCTTAAACCAGACACTAACTTGCGCTGCTCTTTGTAGATTGCGTTGGTCAAATGATCCGTCTGCATCTGTGTTCTTTAATTTGCACGCGCAGAACTTTCCACTCCCATTGGTGCTATTATGGGATGTTTAAAAAATCTGGCCCTTAGTGAGCATAAGAGACTTGATTCAAAAACATAAAACATATTACCAACCCCATCCTTTTGAATG